>WBMV01016871.1:0-15466 GCA_013396655.1 Campylorhamphus procurvoides | reverse complement strand
GGACGGACGCGTGCACCGCCCATCCCGCACAGACCCCGCACACCGCCCAGCCGGCCCGGACGGCGCGGACAGACCCCGCACACTGCCCAGCCCGCACAGCGGCAGCCCTGTTGTCCCAGGGCCCAGGGTACGGCAGGCTGCAGCCGGCAGTGGGGCACGGGCTGGCAGGGCTGTGTCCCGGCGCACCCCGTGAGCCAGCCGGCCGTGCCCGACCTCGCCAGAGATGCCAGGGTGGAGTCCGCGGGAAGGAACTGCCTTGGGTTTCGTTTGGGTTGGCTTCTGATTGTTCTTTTCGCGACATGGCACACTAGAGAGTGAAAACATCCAGTGAAGTCCAAATTAAAACATCTGAACATTGACTGAAGCAAAAGAGCCAAAAGTGATGTTTGTTTCCATCCTCGTGGGGAACTCGCAATTAACGAGTCAGCGCTTGTTTTCCCATTACTTTAGCAACACGCCACTGGTAGATGCCTGCCTGGAGATCACTTATGATCTATAGTTCATTTAATTAGCACCATGTTACCCGAATTGCATAAACATTCCTCCGTGCAAAGATACAAGGTTACTAGTGTTGTTCAGCTCTCTTCCAGCATTTAACACACAGCTCAAAATTCATTTGGAAAAATGGGAGCAGCGCCTTTAGGGTGTTGTTTCCTAAAACAAAGATTTGGGTCAGCAAATAAAAAAGTGAAGTTTCTCTGGTTTGTATTTACTTGGTAGCTACGTCATAATGCAGTCCTTTTACATACTTGGTGGAACTTGAGCGATGCTTCTCACAATGGTACAACATAGTTATAATGTAGCCCTTTTACATAATAAAGTCAAATTCAGAAGCAAAAGTCAGAAAAGAGGTTTCCAGTCCCATTTATTATTGTTAGGCAACAAGTTACTCCAAGCTCTGCACAGAGACAACAGAAAGAACAGAGAAATTTGTTCCAATAAATTTTTAATTTTAATGTTAAGAGAAATGCAATAAATGATAGTGGTGCAGAGAGGACAGAGGTGAAAAAAAGCAAGCTGGAAAAAGACTATGATGGTCCAACAGTTGCTTAGTCTGAGAACTCTGAGGATATAAAATAGTACAGAAAATTAACTTTTAGGTTCATCAGATATGAAAAGGCCTTTACAAAATTCTCCTCAATATTATACAGCAACCAAGTTACAGAGAGGTAATCAGTATCATTAATTAAAAAGCAGTCAAAAAGCAAAGATCAAGAAATACATGGGCAATTTTTAGGATGACAAACTGGGTTTGCTCAGGGGACCATCATTTATTAATAAACCCTTGAGAAGTAACAAACTTTGCAGATGATTAAGACATTATTGAGTTACTAAAGCCTAACTTTTTGATGTATTTGTCATCTACATGTTGTATTTAGGTCCATATGACTTTAGGACTGTAGCTTTAGCTATCTGTAAGTGTTATCACAGTTCATGGCATCTTTAATCTGTAAACTCAGATAAACACAGGATAATGGAGTCAGGTACTGTATGGCAGCTGCTCTAGTCAAAGGTCTCTGGGCAGCAAAGAGGAAGATATCCGTGACTAAATGTGGTTTACAGACTTCAGTAACAGAAAAAGGACAAGCAGAAAGAGTATAAAGAAAATATATTAGGAGTTGAGGAGGCACTGGCACACATCAGGAAAACACTGACCAGTTAAATTTCTTTACACATGACTAAAGAAACGACACACACATAGACAAATCTTTTGATATATGGGAGATGATTAAGGAACACATGTTGGCTCCTTTGCCTCCCACTGGCCCTACTCCAGACTGGAGTCAGAAGCAGTCTGTCATCTTGTGTTTTTAGTCCCACCTTCACCTCCTAAATTTCTCTCAAAAATCCTCAGCTTTACTCATCACCAACAAAAAGTCTGTAGCAAGTCAGAGCCTGCAAGCAAGGAGTCATTTGCTCCAATGTCTTAGTCCTATCAGAAAAGTAAAATGGTAAATCAAGAATGACTAAAGCGCAGACTTTACTGAAAATAACACTTGGAATCAGATGCATGAAAGCAGTGCCCAGCTTGTCAATTGAATTCGAGCCTATTCAGATAAATAGTTTTCATACCTATAGGCCTACACTTTCCAGAAGTCTTGTCCTCTTATTTTAAGGCTGTTCTGTTTTGTTTCTGGTTCTGTGAACTGTTCAATCACCCCTTTAGATAATTTGCCAGTTTTTGGACTAAAATAAAACCCCTGTGCTTTGCATTTCTTCCTCTCTCTGTTGCCGCATCTGTTTCTACTCACATGAGCCTCTTTTCCTTCTTGAAGCAACAGAGCAGCTGCTTTTGGATTTCCCTCATCAGAGCATCTTTATATAAAAATTTCTTAGCTATGAAAAATTATTTATATTTCAGGACAACCCCTTGAAGTGGATTTTAATGCTAGAGGGAAATCTCCTTTACATGAAGATTAACATAAATGCTAAAAAGCTTACACAATCCTGTAGCCAAAAGTATCTGTGAAGGTTGGAAGACACTAAACCAGAGGCAGGAGCAGGGCCCAAATTATGTGTAATGGTACAGGTCATCACATAGAGCCTAACCTCTCTGTAATCTTCTTCCCTACTGATATCAAGAAATCCAGCATCTGACACTCTTGGAATTTATGCTGCCTTTATGACCAGTGAGTACATGCAATTCCTTTATGTTGTATAAGGATTGAAGAACTTGCCTTGTAACAATCTTGCTATTCTCAAAGTCCACTCAATAAGTACAAATTTTAGGGATGATGCTAATCCAGCTTCCTGATTTCTAGTGAATGGTAACAGGGCTCAATGAGAAGCAAGATGGTGGTGGAAATTGGCTTGGAAAGTGTGCAGGAGGCAGAGTAGAAAATTATTGTGAAAAGAATAATTCCTCGATGTCTTTTCTCTCCCATACTGGATCAGAGGTCCAAGGAGTAGGTGGGAAAAAAAATGAAAGTTGTTAGGAAAAAGCAGGTATTTAAGGATCTACTGAAGCTTCCATCCTTGCAGTACTTTAGGTTCCATTTAAATGGGATCTAAGCTCAAAAGATCATAGGATGTCCCTTGCTTCCAAACTCACGGCCTTGTGATTTGTTTCTCTAAATTTCATCACTGCACTTACAAAGCCTAGCTAATGCAGCTCTTAGGCAGCTCCATCACATTTTGACTGACAGTGTTTAGGTCTAGAGGAGCTGACAGCAGATATCCCATACAAACTTTCACAACAGATATCACAGGGAAGATCACAAGATCTCTGTTAATGGAGGGAGAAGGTTTTATGTTGGGTTCAACACCCAAACTGCTTTAGTGGAGCTCTTCAGATGGCAGGTAGTTGTATCATAAGACCAAATGGCAAGACTTCAATAGCTGGCAGAGCCATTTACTTCTGGGTCACACCTGGATGCAGCGCTCAGCTGGAGACACACGGTGCAGAGCAGGCTGGCAGCGCTGCCGCACTGGGCAAAGCCAGCGGTGTTCCCCTATGGAGCAGGGAAGGCTGTGAGCCCTCTGCTGGCACCTATAGCTTTCTGCATCCCAAGAGCCACCAGAAAGCAGGACCCAGTACACAGCTTATAAATGCAGTGGCTTAGTTTATTACTGTAGATAAGATACGCAATTACTTTGATACCCTAAACCCTTAAGAATATTTCTTATTACATTTCCAGTGTAAAGATCTGGGCAGTGATGGACAACTTCATACATTACAGTGCAGCATGCAACTTCTGCAGCACTCAACATTTTGCAAATATTGCCTTCCTCTACACAAAATACAATGGCTTAATTCCACAGTCCACACTCCCATCTAGGGAAAACTGCAGAACTCAGAACCACCAAAGTTGTGCAGGAGCTAACTTTGAGCACCAAACCTATCCTGTTCAAAGTTTAAGGCCTTTCAAAAGTATAACTCAAGGAAGGGAAACAATGTTTTGCTTCTCTTCAGTATATTTCTTGTGTAGCTCTTGCTCTCTGAGGTGTTCACTGGGGATGCATCACCTATGTGTATTTTACAGGGGCACAAAGAGTTACCATAACTTCCCTGTGATCCTGCTAGGGGTATGACTGTTTTTCCAGTCTGACACCTTCCAGCCTAGGTTGCAAGGGCTTGCCCAACAGCAACTTGTACTACCACCTCTGTGCAAATCCAATCTCCCTGTTCAAAGCCTGGCTTCAACACAGCAATGCCTTTAATTTAACCCTGTCTAGTTCATATGTGATGTTTGTGTGGATAAATCATGTAGGTCTGAACTGCAAAGAGTCCTTGTGAGGGCATGACTGAAGTGCTTGCACGCATGGTAACTCAGAAGTGCCAGTTTTTGGTTAGTGCACGCCCCTCCAGACACAGGGTGGTTACGTTACCTCTACATGGCTTTCTGGAAACAGATATCAACTTGCTTGGCCCCATTCTCTGATCTGGCCGGATGAGAACCAGCTCTAATCCAAACACTGTGTAACTGTGGTTAGCCTGCTGTGCTGCTTGAGCATCTAAATGCAGCTCTCAACCTTTACTTTTGAAAAGCTGTAGAGATACAGACAGCTGTTTGGAAAGCTGTGCATAAGCTCATTGGAGCAAACCCACCTTATTCCTCTGCTGTGCCATGGGACATGGAGATCTCTTTGATCAGCTCAGAATAAAAGCGAAAAAGATCCAGATAGGCTCAAAATTCAGCCACAGTCTAGATTTACATCCCTAGTCCAGATCAGGGTCACAGATTAACCCCAAATACCAAAGCCCAAAGTATACAAGCCCTTTTTACTCAGCATCCTCCAGCCTCCATCTCAGTGAGTCATATCAGTTCATGCCAATGACACACAAAAAAGTTTTCATCTCCTATTTCTTGCAGCTGACATTAATTAATAATAAAAGAGTGCTGGAAATGTGCACGGCCTCACAACTCAGGCATGTTCCTCTTCTTTCTTCCACTCACACCACAACAAAAAAGACAAACCTGTGAACAGTCATGATGATCATGGCACCAAACCATTGCTGTAGTGAGGGGCGAAAAATAGATTGAATCTTAGGAAAGAGCACACTGGTTGTAATCCTGTGCTGCAAGTGATGAATATACATTCCCTACTATTTAGTTGGGTAGTTTTTTTTTATTAACCTAAAACTCCTTTTTGTATACACATGTTGCTCAAAACCTCTCCAGATCACTAATCAATAAAATGGCAAAAACACAGCATAACACCAAGTGACCACAGTGCTGTTTGCTAGGAGAAGGTCTCACCATTTCAAGCCATTTTTTGTTTTTTCTCCTCTTGTGATTTATAAAAGTGCTTTGTCTCTTAGCAGTGATTCCTGATTTTCTTTGATCTGTGTGTACTGAAATATTAACATCCAGGCAGCAATTCTTATATGACAAGTGCTGCTTTGGACACTATGATCATTTTAAGAAGCAGAGAGATGGTTTCTTTTGGGGGTTGCTACTTTAGATCAGCATGGAGGAGATTATCCTCTTGCTGATGCAGCTGGCAGCTCTAACAGAAGCAAATTCTGAGATGAGACTTGTAAAACAAGTGCATAAATACTTTGGAGCCCCAGGAAAATGGGCAACAGAGCTCCTTAGTCTGTCCTTTGCCAAACTGAAGATATGCTTCTACTTTTCTTCTGACTCCATGCAAACTGTGCTTAGGTGTTATCCTTCTTCTTCCCCTCGACGGAAAATTCACATGTGAATCAATTTAGAGGAAGGGTACAACAGTGATGACAGCTGGGATCATAACAGCCCCATACAGGAGGATAAACGCACCTTCCCCTGAACTGGCTGGCTCTGTCTCCCCACCTTGGCACCTGCCACACTAGGAGCCTGCAGCTGAGCTGAGGAAGATGAAGCAGAAAGAGACTACCAGGCGTAAAAGATTGCCCTGGGCTTCCCATGTGGGGAGATACGTTAAGATTATGTCAGCAGTGAACGTCCTATCTTTATTTATCTTATCACAGAAGTACGCCTGAAATGCTGATATGGAGGGCTGGTAAAGTGCTGAGCCTGTGCGTTTAGGGAGATGGAAAGGCAGAAAGTTACAGTCACCTCTGTGCTTTGTGACTTGCTGTCTTTCTGCACACAGCTGCCAGGATGCCTTGATCCATAGGAGGTACTGAGATTCAGTAGAGGCCATGAAGCAAAACATAACTCTCTTGTTCCCCGCTTGCCTTCTCCACCCTCTGATTGTATCAACAGCTGTTTGCCACATATCTCTGTTTGCAGAAAAGACACCGATCAGTAATTGAATGTGGAGGCTATGGTCACTAACGCTTGGAAAGCACCCGTGGCAGCTGCCTCCCAGTGTCACATTCCACCTGACCTTACTTTCGGCTGGCTTTGCCCAGCAGAGCCCCAGCGACATGGCTGCTGGGCACAAACACAGCCCAAGTGCTTCTACAAAAGCTCTCCTGGGTATTAAAACGCTGAAATCCACCGTCCTTCTCTCAGGTCTTGGTGAAGGTCATTATAGTTCGTAAGGGCTGCAGTCAGATCTGTTTATTTAAGCAAGTAGCTGTTACCCCTCCACCTGGGATTCTTCTCAGGCTCAGCCCCTGCATCCAGCCGAGCACTGCCTGCACACAGCTCTGCAAGACCCTCGAGAGCTGGGGAAGGTGGAGGACACCAAGCCAAGCTCCCCACACCCCCACGCATCAAAGGGAACGTTCTGGCACCACAAAGCAGAACGGGTCCTGGAACACAAGATCGTTGGCTAAGGGAGACCACAGACTTGTGTTTCCGCATAGACATCCCCTTCAGGCAGCCGTACCCAACCCTTGCCATCACGCACATTAGCCCTGAGCCGCTCGGTTCTCTCTTTAGTTACAGTAGCCAGGCTAACCAGCTTCCAGCCGGCTCTGCCCAGGAGAGTGCGGGTGCAGGCTGGGAGCGCTCAGCCTTCGCCCAGCAGAGGCCAGCACACACGCAGAGTTTCGGCAGGCTGTGCTCGCACAGAAGAGCTGTCTCCTTCCCTGGTTAGGACTGTGTCTCCCAGCCTCCTGTGAGCCCTCTATGTATTGCTTTAAGAGAGGTTTTCAGTGAAGGACTATGTAGCGCAACAGAAAGGCGCTGACATCCTGATGGGGTAGAGACAGGCTGCGACATGCCCAGCCATTGCCCGGTTTATCCAGTTGTGTTCCCAGAAGCGTCCGCTTCCCTTGGAATAACTAGCACCACAGTGCTCCTGGAAGCTGAGCATGGCCGGATAACACACAAAACAATTGAGTAATGCCAGATGCCATGGAAATGTTTGAAAGGAATTGCATTTATGGCAGGAGCAGACAATCGAAAGTAATCGGGGATGATTGCCTTGGCCACCTCCCTGCCCTTTGCTCCTCGTTTACGCTCATTTGCAGATCATCTGAGAACAACAACGAGGGCCACACCACAGGACAGGCACTTGGCTACTTAGAAACCTGAAAGAAGTGGCGTGAAGAGTCGCGAGTAGAGTCCCGAAGCCCGGGAAAGAGAAGCAAGACAGCACCGATACAGAAGTGATCTCCTCACACAGCCTGAATAAGCAGTTTGTGCAGCTCTGCAAATAGCCTCAGGAAAAGATCTTTTTCTCAGCCACTGTTTGAAAGGGCTGATGGCCTGAAAGGATATGTTGTCCCTTGCTGCTTGGGTGATAAGGACATTCTCTCATGAGAACCATTCTTCATAACAGAGAGAGACTGTCTCCGAGACACCTCATAATCACCATAAGCAAACAGAGGTCAAAATAGGCTTGAACCATGCAGATCATCTTCTGTGATCAGGTTTTTGAGGGCAAGACCCGGGCAAAGACAAGTCAGATTGGAAGATATGTCTCTGTGCACCAGTGAACACCCAGTGTTTGGCCAAAACGGCTGAGTGTAGAGCTTCTAGAAGACCTTCCAGCTCACAGCCAGCCACGCAGAGGAGGGACAGCTTAACTGATTATGCCAAGAATATTGTTTAGGTTTTGGAGAGGATGTTGTTGCAGACCTATTTCCTAGTCTCACCACTTACCACTTATTTTCGTTCTGAGTTGCAGCAATAAGTCTGAGACGTTACCAGTGAGTAGTCTAGCAATTCTGTGGGCATTACGCAGAACCCCACCCAGCCTGAAGGATCTCAGACTTCGGCAGCTCTGCAGCAAAAATACTGGCTTCATATTTGTGGACATAGGTGACACATACATCAGGGTAGGACCTTCTCTAGCTGCAGCTAAAACCAAGCTTAGCATTTTACAGACATGAGAAAACAGAAAGGTCACAGCAAGGATGGAGATCTCATTGTAGACAATACTGTGTTGTCACTGCAAGCTTTGCTGGGGCTCTGTTGCATCCTTCAGAGAGGAACATGAGCCCGCAGTTTCCTCCACAGCAAAGCCCAAGCAAGGTAGCAGTAGCTTTTGTCTCTGACTGTAACCAAGGAAGCATGGAAGCATCAGACCCCTAAGGAACATCAAGTGAAAAATATGGGAGAAAATCCATCAGAAACTCAAGGAGCAGAAGCAGAGCCCGTAAAGAAAAAATCTTCTAGAGCTGGAGTCAGTCATCTCTCTCAGGCTTAAAGGGAAATCCCAGAGAAAAGCACTTTGGGAAGGGTCTGTGTAGCCTGTGTGGCTCAAAGTATGGCCTGTGCAAGGAATCAGCTGCTCTGTCTGTTGAACCAACAGACAGAATGAAGCCTATTGGTGTGAAATCTAGCAGAGAGAGGTGGTGTAAGACACACTGAAATTGTTCCTGTACAAGTATTCCGCATGTCATGCATGCAGAAACACAGCTACGTGGCTGGAATAACCACCATCCTTCCCTATGTGTGCACATCTGCCTTGGGGCAGAGGGCAGAGCCACACAGACAAGGAGGGCCTGGGCAACTGTCCATTGCCTCAGCACTGCTTTTGTAGGATAATGACATCCAGGCCAACATGCTGACACTAGGAGTCTGACCGTGGTGCTTCCCATGCTGGCACAGAAACTGGAGGCAGGAGGTTCACAAGCCCCTGAACAGACCATGGCAGGAGAAATCGCAGTGGTACCTGATGTCTCTCCTGAGAAGAGTTTGCTGAGTATTTGGCAGTATTTGGTTATCCTCCCACTAGTGCAAACCAGAGAAAGAAAATGGGTGCACGTTACAGACTACCCAACCGCTCCTGTGGGTTATGATGATGGGCCAAAACCCATGAAACATGCTTCTTGGTGCCTGAAAGAAGGATACCTACAAATTGGGTCTATTTATCTTATTTAAAAGCCTATGTCAGTAGGATTGCTTGGGGTACTCTATGCTGAAAAGAAAATTGCAACCAATTCTCCCTGAAGATGGCAGCAGTCCTGAGCCACCACTAGCAGCAGGACCTGCACTGGCAGGTGGCCTTCAGCCCTGTGTATAGAGTGGGGCTAGTAGGTGACTGCTGGTTGGTGGGGTGTAAGATGCAGAGACCATCTGCATGGACTGGCTTGTGTTTCCAGTAGATGAGACCCAGCAGTACCAACCTACTTCTCTCTGACCTTTCAGGCTTCATCTGTTTCAATGAACGAGGTAGCAAAGTAGCCTTTTGTGGAGCTGTGACTGGTGGACAAGGGGAATCAGCATAGGCTACAGCTATGTGCCTTAGCAGGGTGCCTTGGAGCAGAAGTCCTGCTAGGTCCTGCTTCTCCTGAGCACTCCAGCACAGCATCACCACCTCCCTCAATGCCATGATGCTCCTTCCCAGCCATGCTGCTGGCCAAGCTGAAGGTCCATCAGCCCAGCAAGACCTGCATGCGAGCTGACATGATATCACAGTGCACCTCCACACATGCAAGGGGAGCATGTGTAGGCATAGGCATCAGTAGCAGGGAGCCAAGAAAGCAGGGAAGAGACCTATGGTGCTACATCTGACCTGTGGCATGTCAGACTCATTAGCCAGGTCGGGCCCTGAAGCAGGGAGGGGCACATCCTCCCAGGGACTTCATCACCCCACAAACCATTGCTCCTCATCTTGCCTATCCTATGCACATGAGCCCCCCTTCAAAAATGTGGGGTGCCAGTTGCTGGCCCTGGATTAGACCCCTGCACATGCAGGGCTGTTTCTTGGACTCCCAGCTCTCCCCTTGTGCTGCCTGTGTCTTCACTGTATCACGCCAAGATTGACTCAGATCCTATTTTGGAAACAAAGAGTTAAGAATTTTCAATCTTTATTTTACAAAAATAAACCAGTTTTGCCCTGATACTCTGTGACCCCCAACCTTCCCTTCCACCCCATTCCTCTTCCTGGAGCTCTGGCTTTTGCATGTCATATCCAGCCACTCTTGTGGAGGCTGTCAGTGCTGCACGCTCCTGTGAGTGTGCCCAAACAAGCACCAGAGAAGGGGGGTTGGTGCCCTTTTGTGACTGCCTCCTCCTCCCAGGATCCAAGCTGGAAATGGTCCAAAGATGCTTTGCGATGGCTCTTCCATTTCTGCACAGGGAGCGAGTCTTAGGCAAGTCACTCAGAGTACACACTTTAAGAAGAAACGTCCACCTGTCCAATTCCTTCCCATGGATGGAAAAGCAAGCCCCATTAAGTTACTTCTTGCCATCAGTGAGGCTGGCAGGCTGCCATCATACTGGCTGGCTCAGTGCTGGAAGCGTGGGGAGCTAATGTGGGGCTGGTGAAAAGAGTGTGTGGCATAAAGCACTTCTGGAGGTGGTGGAGGGGATGTCAGGATGGAGCAGAGTGGTTCATGGGAGCTCAGCATTGAGGTGAAATGTTTCATCTCCTCTGTCAGCTGTTTGATCTCCCGGCGCAGGGCAGCATTCTGCCTCTCCAAGTCTTCACTCTCCTGAGGAGACAAAACCACAGGGGCTTCCTCAGTGTGGGAGCTGCAGGGATGAGCTAGGGACGTGAGGGTTGCTCCTGCGCCTCTCTGCCCCGCAGAATTTCCAGAATGACATATTTCTGGTAAATTCGTCACAGAGCCACGCCTGGGCAAACCCTCCTCCCCCAGCTGGCCGGCCGGGTGCGGGTGCGATGCCGGCGGCCCCAGCCACGCTCCCCAGTGCCGGCTTACGAGAAGTGCCTGTGGCTTGCTCCCGCCCAGGCTTTCTCGCTCCCTCTCATGCACACTGACATCTCCGGGTGCTTCCCGGGCAGCCCAGCCCCCGGGGGAGAGCGAGCTGAATAACCGCCACCGTCTTTAACCAGAAAACCACCTGTCACAGGAAACCTGTCATTGCCCTGGAAAGAAGAGACTCACTGCTTCCTGCTAGCAGCAGCCGGGGAAAGCAGCAGCGGCACTGTGGGGAGGAGGGGGAGACGCTTGAGTCAGAAGAAAAGAGAAACTGAGGCCTCAGAAGAACTGAATTAATACTGTTATTAATGAGAATAACAACAAACGGGTTAATAATGATGGCCAGCCTTGTCTCGACGGTACTGAGAGCATTTGAAGCCTTTGCTACCTCTGCTTCTGAAGTGCAGCCAGCTCTCGGCTGGAGCATCACGGGCACCAGCTGACCGCGTGCCCAGCAGCCTGGGCAGGACCAGAAGAGGGAGGGAGGATGCAGTAGCAGGCTTTGCGAACTCAGCCAAGACAGCTAAAGCAGGACCCAGCACTTTCAGGCCCTGGAAAACTGCACCACCGGCTTGGCAAAGTGAACTTGTCAACCCCGTGCTCACCCCTCCTCTGCCATGCTGATGGCACCCGCTCTCTGCGTGCAGGTTGAAATGCACCTACCAGTTACAGCTGCTGTCACTGCAGGAGCTCACACAGCAAACAACATCTCTCAGACATGACCAAATCCTTTGGAAATCATGACTGTTGTCAAACTCAGGAACTGATGGGAATCACCCAGGAGTGAAGAGCTGCAGCCTCCCCATGACTCATTCCCCTCAAAACACAAACTGCAAAACCCTGGGGCAGATGAAGCTGTGGCTCCTTTCATACCACCATAGCTCAAGCTGAGCCATGCTCTTCTGGGCAGAACCACATCAAAGAATCAAAGTCCTTGATTCAGAATTGACCAGAGGCAAAGAACACTCAGGGAATGAACCCAGGACCAGCAGGAATTGGATAAAAAACCTAGCAGAAATTCACCATCCATCCTCTACTTGCCTCCCTGCATTTTTTCATCTGCCTGTCAGGATCCAGGACTTAGCCTCCCTGCTCCCATCCCCATGGGAATGCAAGGACTGTGTGCTATCAATGCTAGCTGAGCAGTAATAATCTTATATGCAAGTGGTTTGTTACCTGCTCTAAGAAAAGCAGTCCAGTTCTTAGTGCACAGCTAGGCAGGATTTTCCTTGGGGAGGATCAGAGCCCATATATACCTCTGGGATTAACTTGGAAAGAGAACTGACCTCAAGGAAAGGGGGGCAGGCACAGTCACTCAGAGCCATTTCTGGTGACAGATGTAAGGCAATCAGCCTAGAGCCATGTCTGCTCTAGAAGGATCATCACCTACTGAGAAAAGAGTGAAATCTCTGTCTTAAACCTAGCTCCAACCATGGGCTGAGTCCACTATGTAAGGAGGAAGGTTCAGGACTGGATTCTCAAGTATTATTCCCAAAAATTGGGATATGGGGGAATATGAAGGCTGCTAAGTCAAAAGATGTTTTTTTTGAACATGAGCTGACCTACTACTTTTCAAAGAACAACCAAGCCCACTACAGGGATAAAGATGGCCTCTGTCCACTGCGGGTTGCGTGTTCATCCTGCCCACCAGTGGTCCAAAACACCTGGGACTGTGCTTATCAATGTGCAAAATTCAAAGGACCCCAGCCCATGTGCTCCAACACTGATCACATACTCCTGCCCAAACACATACAGCCAAAAGTGGCCATCCCTTCTGAAATGCAGACATCTAATTCTTCACATCAAGAATAGCTGTGGGGGTGCCCACAGTGCCACAGAAAAGCATCCTTGTATCCTGTTGCACCTCTGCATAAATGGTGGCATGTATCACAGATCTGGGGAGAACCAGTCCAGGTGAGACTGTGCTTTCAAAGAGCTTTTGAGTGACTCAATCAGGAGAGCTGGAAAAGGAAATCAGTAATGAAAGACTGAGAGATTAAGGTGGATTCAAAACTAGGTGCAAAACTAAATGCTTCAGTGGCAGTCATCCTGGGCTATGTGCTCTTGCTGTGAGTGCTGATTCCTACATCCTACCCTGGCCTCAGTTCTCCTGGCCTCCCTCCACTGAGCATCTCTGCTCCGAGTTCCAGGGGAGAAGCACATTGTGTCCTATGGGAACCCTCAGCACTGGAGTCGAAGAAGGGTGGGAGTGCTCACCAAGTGCAGGGTGTCTGCTTTCTGGGTCTGCCTCAGGCGGCTCTTCTGGGCAGCAATGCGGTTCTTCTCCCTCCTTTGGACTTTCCTCATGTCATCAGAAGAGTCCTAGGGAAACAAGGCATAGAAATAACTGGGGCATTCCCTCCCTTGCCCTTCTTCTGCAGGGCGGTAAGTGGGAAGAAGACACAGCAGATGACATCATTGAAGCACAGGACATGGGATACACACCCTCCACACCAGCATAAAGCCATAGCCTAAGGATGTGTGATGTTTTTGTCCCTCATTGCCAGGAGGAGCCCATCTGATACCCTTGGGCACCCCAGAACTGCTGAGAAATGACCACTCTCCACCAATACACAGGCCTGGCATATGGTTTGATGGACCAGAGTAAGAACCTCCTTATGGAAGAGAGACAATCTACATTCTTTTACAGAAAACCTTTTCCTTCCCTGCCTCTCTGCAGGGTAATGGCACTGCAGGCATTTCAGGTCCTTGGATAAAACATTTTTTCCAGAGATTCAGCCTGTGTTTCCCTCCTTTCACCCCTGTATGTCCCCCCCTCTCCATCACCCTTTTCCCTCAGGCTTTACTTTTTTGCAGACCCTCCCAATGTGGCCCTTGCTTTGTTTAACTAGACAAACTCAGAGCTTTTGTTTTTAACCCAGATCTCATTTGCTCCAGCTCTCTGATCTTTTTTCTGGACTTCCTTGGTATCAATGCTTGCAGTGCTGACTGCAACACTTCCTTGGGCAGGGGAGAACAGGTGTCCAGGTTCCAGGTCATGAGCTTCATGGACCAGCCATTCTCTGCTGAGATCTGGTCCTGCTGCTGCCTTCTGACAGTTGAAACTGTCAAACAGACTCTTTCATCTTCTATTTTCATATTGCACTGCCCCTTTTGTGGACTCTTCAGCATTCACACCACCACTTCTCCACAAGACTACAAAACTCAGCCACAAAAGTTATCTTCCCAGCCCATCAATCTGTCCACATCCTCTTCCCCCTTCCCCCCCACCCAAGATTTTTTTTCTTTGAAATCAACCGTTTTTTCCTTGCCTTCAGTACCTTGAAAATGTCTCACATACGGCAGCTCCCAAGTCCTGCATAAAGTCCAGTCCCTACCCCTTGGCAAACCCTGTGCTTTATCCTGTTCTCTACAAGAATGCTTCCCCATCCTTGATTGCAAGCCAAAAATCATGTGCCCTGATCATCCCCAAGATTTGTGAGCAAAGTCTCAGGTACTTGCCACTGTTGCCAGCCTTAGAGAAATAGCCAGAGCTTAGCCAGAAAAGGCAGTGGGAAAGCCTTGGATTTGTGTCAGTATGTGCTAGCATAAGACCTACCATTTAAGGTACGACATGCAGCAAAACAAAATCTCTCTGTCAAGCATTAGTGAGAAGAAAAATCTCTGAGGCTGAAGAAAAAAGAAAATAGACCCAAAGTGTAAGGGCTTTTCTGAATCCCAAGTGCTGTCCACAGAAGCAGGAAGAAGGCAGGCTGCCCCTGAGCTGCCCCAGTTCATGGCCAGCAGGTGCCTGCTCAGGCTGGTTGGTGCAAGAGCACCAGCTCTCACAATGAAGCTTCCTGCCTGCCTGGCATGTGTTCCAAGATCCACCATGGCTGGGGTCCTGGCCCCCCTGTTGGCCCTGGCATAGCCCCAGGTAACCAGGCCTTCTCTCTCCTCCTCTATCCACCTCAGTGGCCCAGGTTCCCAGGGCCATCAGCTGAGCCCTGGATCCCTCTCCCCACAGCAGTTCTTAGAAAGCTCTACCATATGGAGCTGTGAAAATACCAGTGGTGGGTGCCATCCTACCTCCCACCCACCCATGGCCCACCCCAAAGGACTCTCCAGGTGGGAGAGCTGGGGAAGGGTCACTGCTTTACCTGCTTGCTGGGAGGGGGAGACTGGCTGAAGCTGCTGGAATCACTGCTGTCGGAGCTGTGGGGCATGGCTCCTGTCTCTGGTTCCCAGGGTCTCTTCAGCTTCCTTTGTGATCTTGGTGTGCCTGCCTTCTGTCTTCCTTCTCTGCCTCTCCCCTGCCCTCCTCTGTCACCACTGAGATGGCCTTTGGCTTCCCTGCTCTCACCCGTCCCAGAGGCACACTGTCCTCCTGCCCAACACTCCGACACTTTCGCTGCCTCTCCTCTCAGAGCCTCTGCACCTTCCCTTTAGGTCTCAGCCTTCTGTGGTTTCTCAGAACCTTGGGGATGTAAGCTGAAAGTCACGTGGCCGGAAACTTTAAGGCAAAGAAGAAAAGTTACAGAAGAAAAAAATTTAATAAAAAAGAAGAAGAAAAAA
>WBMV01016870.1:0-13847 GCA_013396655.1 Campylorhamphus procurvoides | reverse complement strand
AATGATTTTTTTTTGCATTTATTTTTAATTTTTTCATCCTGATTTTTAAAAAGTCACAATTCTGGGCACACATTCTCTGGTGCCTCCAGTGGTTTGTTCCAGCCTGCCTGCGCGAGGTGCTCCAGGCTGCCACTGTCTCCCTCCTTCCTTTCAGCCAAAGCACAGCCTTGCAATGCAAAATGTGCAGACTTGGAGGGGTAGAGGTGGGAGTTGACTGCTGAAGAAGCTTAGCTGTGTGATCAAAATAAGCCATTACTTCCAGAACCAGAAGCACATCCATGTCTTAAGTAAACAGGCCAGAAGCATCTTGAGGATATGTGATTTCCCCGTGCCAAACCCTGCTAGTCCTTTTTCCCTCAGTCTCCCCCTCCCGTCACTTTGCTCAAGGGGGAGCAGTTTGGTATGCAGCAGTTGATGGTGGCATTGCTGGTGTTACAGTGTATGTGTGCTTTTTTTAGAAAAAGAGAAATTTGTAAAATCTCTGGTATTGCTAAATATACTTTTGACATCTTTGATGTATTACCCTTTAAACAGCTTAGCCAATAGAAGATGCTCATTTCAAATGGAGATGAGCATCCCTTAGCTGGCCACATGCATTATGCAGAAGAATTCAATAGTATTTACTGAACTGCAAAAACTGGATAAATATATTCTTCAAGCAGAGTGTGCTGGAACTGCACCCTGATGCTGCTGAAGTCGAAATTAAAATGCACTGATTTCAGTGGGAACGAATTCCAACCTTTGATAAACTGAAATAAGGGCAAAGCCAAATCAGTTAGGTATTCTTCAAAGAACAAGTGTTATAAAACATAACACTTACTGTAAAGGGGGAAAAAGTAATAATACTCCGGCCACAACTGTTCTATAGCAAGACTAATATATTAATGCAAATATAGTATTTCCATTGGCCCATGTACCGACTTATCTCACACATACAAGAACTGCATATGCTTAATAATCTGTGCTTTTAGTACGAGAGAAGCTGTGTATGGTCTGAGTTCTTTCTTGCAGAAGTGAATCTATCCATTGCACTTCTGCCACTATCATTAGTACTTGTCTATCTAGTTCCCATCATGAAAAATACTGATAGATAGTAGTATTTTAGATAGTATTGTTTAATCAGTGATAATGTAAACAGTTGCCATTTTCTCTTTGTGCTGTTCATGGTTACAGTGCATCTTGCGGCCTGCATGCACTTTAGAAGCCATTGAACAGTTTCTGTGTGGAAAGTGAAGTGTTTCACTTTACAGATGTGCCATTAGCAGTTTGAGGACATTTTATAAAGCATCCATGAGGTCTGAAGGAGAGAGCCCATCAGGTGAAGGACTGCAACCGATCTATCAGGTTTCATTTTGGGGTGTTTTGCAAACCACCTCAAATCTCCAGATTTCAGTGTCCTGGCAGTTGCAGAGTATTGGTATTACTGTTTTATTTTTAATAAACTCGTACTGTGACTTACATAGGCATCACTGTGATTTGTCTACCTAAATCACATTTGATCAGTGCTCGTAACATACAAACATTTGTAGCTCTATAGCTCTTCCCTGATCCTACAGCAGTTTCCAACCAACGCTATAGAATAAAACACACCAATGGACTAGCAGCTAAAATTCATAATTCTGAGAATTGCTTCACCCTGTAGATCCTTTCTGTGGGATTTTCAGATCTGTCTCCCTTGGAGGCAGGTCTGTAGCATGACTGTGGTTCTCCTGCTAAAAACTATGCAATATTAAAATAAAGGGACCCCTAAATGACCCACTCCCACTCTTAGAATGCCCCATCATCCTGTCCCCTTCTTTCACTCCCAAAGTAGATGTAGCTCATATATTTCTAATGCTAAATGTATTCAAATTGAAGACACCGGTTTTCTAGGGCTTTTTAGGAATTGCCTCTGCTCTGAAAGGACTTGGATGACATGCTTAAGTGGCAAAGGTTCAGCTATTTTGAGAGATGACACCAAGTGCTACAGAGAGGTGGATGTGAATGCAATCAGGCAAAGAATAGATGCATTAGTGAGATCCGCTAGTGCCAAGTAAAGTTCCTGCCTGGCATCAGCAATGTGTGCTGCCCCCCAGTATCTGGACTCAATGAACGAATCGTAACTCATCTGGTAACTGGAAGGCCTCTTATCAAATTTTGAAAACCACAAGCCAGTATAGCTGTGTGGGTAGATGAGAGGTTGGATGTGCATTAGAATAAGATTTCCTGGGTGTTTAGATATTTCATAACAGAAGCAGCAAGTGTAACAAACCACATCAAACCATTCAACCGCTCGTACAGTTGAACCAATTAAAAACATTCAGCAAGTGAACTGTGCACTGAAGTCCATAAAGGTTAGTGAGGTGAATTATTTCCTCCCTAGGGACCACCACGAATTAGAGGGAACTGGTCAATGTTCATGAACAGAACACATAACGTGAATAGTTTCTGTATGTCTGAGTTGGCGTGGCAGCATGGAGCTGAAAGCAAAGGCAGCAATAAGGAGTAAAGGGTGTCAGTATTCATCACTGTGGATTTATTTATTGCATTGCTAGGCCAATGCACACCTTTCACATGAAGGTGGTATTAACTGAGGGAAGTATTCATCATCTCCTTTGTTTGACCTAAGATATAAATCTGGTCACAAAACTGCTTAAAGGGAATTATTTTTGAGGATTTTGTAAAAAAAAAATCTTGGTTTGGTTTTCATCAGGGCCACAGTTCTGGCCACAAATGCTAAGCAGAATACCATTTAATTGGGCTGTAACTGCAGCACATTATATCCCCCTTGCTCCAAAGCTGCATCTCGGGCCACTCACTCCTGATTCTGTCACACAGATCTAGCTTATGATGGCTATTCAAAGACTGGAACAAGTGTATGCTTTAAATACATGACTGTATTTTTTCAGTCTAAACTTAGTGATTACAGTTTTCCTGGGAGAGTAATGTTTTCTGTGTAAAGTATGCTTTACAATGTATTGGAATTTAACTACAAAGATATACACCTTCATAAGTACAGGCTATTAAAACAATTTACTAGTATGTCAACAAGTACTGATATGTACATAAAACCAGAATAATTTGGTTTGTTTTAATGCACTGAGCCAATCCAGCAGTGTGCTGTCAAGTGCTATTGAGAATCACTTTGCACTAACAGGATGACATGACTGGAATCACATTCACTGCACATCTTAGTTCTATTGAATGATCTGGAGCTGAAATGAATGACTGACACTTTGTGAATAAAAGAATAAAGTGATTGTGCCATTCACACTGCACTAAGGGTGAAAATTTACTTTCATTATATTGGGTGTTAAGATTCACTGTATCAGAGTTCATTAAAGTAGGTGGGAGAATGGCACTCAGTGAACAATTAACAATAAATCATTTATCAGGGAAATACACTTTTTCCTTCTCTTTGTAGAAAATCCACAAGCAAATCACAGCTGCTTCAGAAGTGTTTGTTACTCAAACCTGTTTCAAAAATAGGATTTTTTCCCCATTCCTAGCAGTTTGGATTGATTGTAATTTCTCTGTTCCTCTAATTGCATTGATTAGCCACAGTTTGTCATATAGGTACATGATTAGCTGTCCCACTCTTAGCTGGATATGTTTGCCTACTTCTCAAGAGCAAATATCAGTGTGTACACATGCAAATGCAAATTTTTTCTTCACCAAAATCTCTTCAATTATACTTTGAAAGCTGTGAATGCTGGTGCCAAAAAAACAAGGTTCCTTGAATTTCTGTGAAATGTAAACAAAAAATCAGATATACAAGTAAATCAATTTGAAACAATGACAATATTTGCAGAGTATTTTTGCAATATTTCTTTATAAAGTTTTATCTGTGCATATTCAAATTGGATAGAAATTAGGTAGACAAAGAAGATAAATAGTCAAAAATAATAAGTCTAACATGCAAGATAAGCAGTGGATAGCAAACATCTGCATTACAGTGTGCAGTGCTTTGTGACAAAAGGCGTATTTTGAATACAGAGACTGTGACACTATTTCTCCCCCCACTTGTTTGTGTTTATGGCTCCACTGAAGTCCTCTTGCCATTAAGTGTAGTGAGATCAGTGTGTTATCCAAAACAATTGACCATTGTCCTTTCTAACAGCCCAGTGCCCAGTGTTCTGCAGGCTTCCTCCTTCAATGATGGGATCCCTCATGCCACTTATGTAGCTTTCCTCTAGTAGTAAGAGCTGGTATCTGGTTGAGATCAGTGGATTAAAAGCTTTATAGGAGTGCTGAGAATTATTATTATCTTAGTTATCACTATTTTTCAGAAGTATTTCCCAGGACTGCAGAGACTTTGGGGCTCTAGATTGCAGGGTCAGACAATGCTGAGTGCCTGACACTATAATAACAAGAGAATTCATTCAAATAGAAGTGGTGGTTGCCTCCTACTAGTTTAGATAGCATTCGGGTAAAGGAAAGATGTCAGAGGATGCCTGTGGGAAGAGATCTGTCTCTAATCAAAAGCCATCCAAAGAGTCAATAAAATTAATTTCTCGTTCATAGCTTATGGAGAAAAAGGTGCATTTACAGTAAAATATAGATACTGAATCCCATTAGCAACACAGCACATACCTTATACTGAAATACATATAAAGCCCTCTTTGAATGCTTTTTCAGAGCTCATGTTGCCAACAGTTATACCTTAAGTCTTTTATGTGACAAACTTGCCTGCACACCTGGCGAGCAGCGAGCTGTGCCCTTCCACGGGGGTGGATTGGGTTACGAGGGGGGCAGTGCCAGGAAAGGCTCAGGAGGGGTGCCTGAGTTATTTTTTAAGAAGAAAAGCTTCAAATGGAAAGTGTAACCCAATGCTTTCTAAACGTGGAGACATGCTTGAAGAGCAGTGCTATTTGGTTTCTCTCTACTTTAGAGAAATTTAAATCCTCAGTAAATAAGTCCCACTCTTCAAGTACTGAACAAATGAAATCACCCGATCAAAACTTAGAGAAGCTCCTGCTGCACTTTCCAAAAGTAGGAGAGATGGGGAGAGAGTCAGACTTCCTAAAGGAGAGCTAAAGCTCAGCCTCTAGCAACACAGAGCTAAATTATGTCCTTGGATCAACTCAGCGGAGCCCGGGATAGCCTGGGTGTAAGCTGAGAGCAGAGCCTCACCTTTTTGGAGGAAGATCACAGCCAAAGTGAACGCGCTGCTCGAGTAGAAACAGCTACTTTCAGAATAAGAGTCTTCCTCCCTTTGAAGCCTACAGGCATGACAAGCATAGGCTTAGCAAAAATAGACAAGGGGAGAAAGATGGGAAAAGAGAAGATTACAGGAATTTTTTTAAAGCACCTAATGTACGTGGAAAATTTCTTTCATGTTCTTGTGCAGTTGTGATCTCCAGGCATAGGTGTGAGCACAAACACATTCCCCCGCAGCGGAGGCTGCCAGCATGGGAGAGAACTAAAGCTGCTCGTGCTGATGAAACACTCTTGGAAAACACATAGCTGGGACATGCTCTTGTAATAGTTAAGCTTGAGTATGATCAGGTCTGTGGCCAGAGAAGTAGCAAGGCTGTGGTAGGGCTCATTCAGAGCTGGTCAGCTCTCTTTAAATAAACACTTTGGTTTAGGGTTTCTTTTTTATCTCGGGAAAATGTCAGTCAAGCAAAAGCAATCCCCATCCAGCTGTGTCTGTTCACTCTGATGAGTCACTGGAGCAGAGGCTCAAACCTGCATCAGCAACACCAAAAGTGAATGCTCAAACTTGTTGGATTGTATAATCCATCCCTCATTAAGTTTAATAATATTTAATTATTCCTACAAATTGGAACAGCTCAGGAGCGACAGAAAAAGCTCCTTTTGAGTGACTGGCTCATCGTAGTTGGAACAGATATGTGGGATGTAAAAGGTCAGGTTTTGAGTCCTTGCTTTGACCCATTCTGAGCAGACTCAAGACTATGAGGTGGAAGATCCTAACCATGAAGTTGTGGCTAATTCCTTGTCAGGCCTTCTCTCTACTCATTTAGAAGACAAAAAAAGAAAAGGCAAAAGATATAGTTCCTCCTCAGTAGAGGAACTATAGTAGAGGATCCTTTGGAATCTTCCAAACCTCTGATAGAAAATCATTTACGCTGCCCTTGTTCTAGGCAGGAGCACAAGTACATATTTCTAGGAAGCACAAGGAGGTGCTTCAGGTGCAGGGTAGCCTGGGCAAACACAAGGTCCCATCTTGCAAAAACCGTACTTAATCATCTGCAATAAACTCAGCCTTGGGTAGAAGGCTCAGAAAATGGCTTTTACATTATTTGCTTCATTGTTGAAACCAAATAAGGGGTTAACTTTTTCACACTAAGGTCTTTTCCCCCCCCGCCCTGATTCCATGTCTACCTTCAATAGCAATTTTCATTGTTACTTTAACTGCTATCACTGTTCAAGATGAAAGTAGTTGGACATTAAAACCAGGAAAGATGTAGATGTGTGTAACAGTGCTACAAGACACACACAAACTAAACCTATTCTGCATCCTCTTATAGCCCTTAAAGACTATTGAAAGAGGGCCAAAAGAGGTCCCACAAGAGTAAGGGGCCTTTAGTGTATTCTTCATGTTTTTCCCACGGATAATTTGGAAGAAATACAGTGTACTTTTGCTTGCCCCCAAAGTAAAATTACAACCAGCTGATGGAACTATCTCTGCAGCAATGAGAGTCAACTCAGAAAGGCAGGGTTTGTTGCCAAATAACACAGATTGTTTATAATGAATATAAACAATTATACTGCTGACCAGATTCCCAGTACACTTCCATCCACAGAATATACAAAATACTGCTCTGGCACTGGTCTCTCAAATATTTGCCATATATTGAGCACTTTCAATGAATGAAATTCAGTGGAGACGACACAGAGGGAATTCCACATTGCACTGTTCCCATTCCCCAGCGGTTTTTGTTTCCACATACTTAATTTTGCCTTTCATATTATAATCCTACATAAGCAAAATGCTTCTTGATTCACCATGATCTCCCCCTACTTCTTTGATCCCACATTGATTTTTATCTTCTCATGTAACAAGTTTAACATTGAGCACAGACAAGAAGACAAAGGGAGTCTTGCAGTTTTTCTTCTTACCTCTTCTTCTATCACATCTTGGTGCAGATCTTGACAACATGACCCGTCTTTCCAGAGCTGAGACCATATGTAAATTGGTGGGAGTACAGAAGAAAGGCTTTCTACTGTAACACCCACCCAGGTGGACTGAGCCTGGACACTGCCAAGCATTTTTCTGAAAGCAGCAACTTCAGAGGTTTCTAGTGCATGGTAAAATTGAAAGCCCCCTATGGGAAAGTGTTGAGAAAACAAAAGTATCTACAACAAATGAGAATAATCTTCCAAAATAAAACTATTTTTAAAGGTCTAATGATAGATATATATGACATATTGTGTTAACACAGGTAATTTGCAAGAAAGTTCCATAAATCATTATTTTAAGGGTCATGAACTTCAGACTGTGCATTCAGCTCAGCAATTTTGTTAGAGCAGAATAACCTTATTTTCATACAAAGAGTAGTCATGGTGCTAATTCTAAAGTAGCAAATTGTCGTTTTGTTTCAAAACTTACTGGTGCTGTCACTGACAGACACAGGGAAGGAAAAAACCAAAACAACCTGGAAAAGTTCGCCTTTTCAGTGTTGTGCACAGAGGGGAAGTTGAAGAATTATGAAGACAATGGCCCACTCACTGAAATTTGCTGTTGGAAAGGAATGTGTTTTGATGGCAGAAGATAAGTTGCTTTAGTTATTACTGGAGTCAAAAGCAAACTCTATGTATACCAGTTTGGAGCACAATTTCTAGCAACTGCTTACAGATTTCTGTACTGTAGTCCCACATGTCTTCCTTTTTCTTTCCCTCAGAAAACTGCTCTTGTCTCCACAATGTTTTTCTTGTAAGAAACAAGAATTACTGTTACACATTTACACAAAATAGAGCTTTCCTCTCTGATTTCCTCAAGCCACTCCCACCAGCTTTATCACGAATGTTAGGAAGGTATCTGATGGGTGAGTTGTGGATTAAAGCTGAATCTGTCTTTCTAGAACGCTGTACCTGTGATGCTGCCCCCTCATCTTATTGCTACTCCTCTCCTTGCCCATTTCCACCTGCCACCCCACTGGGGTCAGGCAGTCAACAACAGGCTTAGAAGTTTGACCCTCTCAGCTAAACTCACTCTTAATACTGAAGAAGTTTCCCAGTTTCCAGTTTTACTGAGTTCAGTTGTGCACTTACCAAAGCCCATGACATTGACATTGACTTTATCAAAAGCAGGACTGGGCCTGCGATGCTGTGATTAAAGTTTCAGGTGCAAATACAAACTCTCTTGAAAACAATGAACTGTCATACAATATTAAGTGCCAACTGATCTGTCAAGTTATTTCCTTGGGTCCCCATAAAACTGCAAGGCCTTGGGTATAGCAAATATGAAAAAAACTAATGATAAAGTGTGATACATTTGAGTCAGGCCTTGAAAATCTGCAGTTATTGCAGCTGTGGGTGCCTTACACTAACTACATCCTGTTTATAAACAGCCAGCACAAAAATGTCACTTTTCTGATTTGAAGTCATTTGCTGTAGCCAAATATGCATTTCACGATAACAGAAGTGTCTCAGCCAGTTAGAACTCATTTCTCTCCCCTGCAAATAAACAGCAATCAGTTCATCCATTGGTGGCAGTCGCTCAGTTTGTCTGTGCAGCTCCTGCTTTGAATATGCAGATCTCTCCACTCTCATTAGTTTCTGAAGTGCCTCTGCTCACCCTGCTTGCTGTAGCTGGCATTTCTGACCTGTTTGGGTGGCAACACCACAGCTCATCACCCTCTGAAGACAAAGATAACTTTCAAATGTATATAAAACAAAAACCCCATACCATGTCACAAATCAAATAAAGCTGTTGAATTTTTTGACCTAGAAGAGTGGAAGGAAAACAGCTCTTGCAGATGGGTGGATCTGATCTGTAAGGACTGGACCAGGCAATGTCTTTGTCCCATGCCAATCAGCCTGGTGGAGTACATTTGTAGGGCTGGGTCTGAGTAAGGCACACCTCAGAAATGAAGTTTATTCAATGTAGATGCACAGACTCTTGCTCTTAATATAATAGTCTGCCTTCCCAGCGCTGGCTCATGCTATGTCTTCTATGTTGTTCTGGTTTATTTTTTAATAAAAGATAGTTTAGCAGAATGCATTAAGTTCCAAAGCTTAAGCTCCAAAAAATGTATTTTTGTTATTAAGAAAAACCTGAATCAGCAATTCCTTGTAGGCTTATATGCAAGCTGCATGAGCAGGTTTGTGAAGGGTGTGTACATGCTGATCTTGCAGAGATTTACTTCTAAGTGTAACCCATCTCTCTCTTCCCCACCACAGCAGTCCCAGAGAAGTGGTTGTGAACCCACAATATCAGTTAACAAACCATTGCTGTGGTTTAAGGGATCAGTGCTTTACTTTTCCCAGTTACCAGTCCAGTGTCAGAAATTTCCCCACATTAATTCAGCAGAATGGTCTCCAAGACTTCTCCCTGGTTTTCTGCTAGGCTTTTATGGCTTTAAAACTAGATTAGGTTTAAATAGTTTAAGCAGGTGGTTAAGCTGTCTGCCTGATTTTGCCCAGAGAGCAGAGGGAAGAGGCACATGATCTGTTCTGCAGAGTTACAGGGCAGCAGTGGTTGGCAGAGGGGCAGTAAAAAGCAGCTGGGCCTGGCAATGAGCATCAGCACATGGGAGGGGATGTGTGTGCTCAGCCCGAGCCCCTGGTCCTGCACCAGCACTGGAGCTGGCAGGCTCCTCTGCCCGAGCAGAACCCAGCAGCTGCCCGGGACAGGCTTGGAAGAAATCTTCTGGCATGTCTTGACACAGGACTGGAAACTCTGGTCTCAGTCAGGAAAACTGCTCAGATCATAAATAATTCCAGTCTATGTCAGTGGGCCTTAAGTGCCTGTTTGAGGCTTAGCCATCTGCAGATGGAAGGGAACGTATCCAGGGAATTTAACTAAGCCACAGGACTTCGCACTGAAGCAGCCACCAAACGCCCCATCCACTCCTTGGTGGGGTAGAGTCTGACAAGCAGGTGGTCACAAACAGCTTGAGGAAATCACTGCATCTGCTTTGTTAAGTGAGCATGTGTCTGAGCCCTGAATCCATCTTTCAATCAAGCCTTTAATAGGAAAATGTAATCCTGAAAATGATATTTCTGAATGGGACCCAGTGAGGAATAGATGGAAACATAGGTATACTTTAGAGTGAAATCAAAACAAAAGATCAGGCAAAGTCCTGTTAATGGTGCTGAAAGCAATCATGATACACCAATCAATTATGAAACTGTAAATTGAAGTTTGGCCAATCTCCTTGTCTAGTTTCACTTGCGAGGTTGAGTCTAGCTTGAAGAAAGAAAACGAACAGTAAACCAAAGAAAAATCATGGGGAGATATGGATCCAGTGTTTACACTGCCATCCCTTTCACAGGGCCATGACAAGAGAGAGACTAGAAAAATACAAATTGTAAAATACAATCTTATCTTGCTATTCCCCTTCCAAGATTGATGGGCTATAAAAGCAATTAGCCAGAAATGTTTTTAAAACTTGTCAAATACATTATTTGACAAATATATTAATAAATCGTGTATCTAGGAACAAACTGCGCGAGCTCTGAAAACTACCTCATCATTTTAAAACAACTCGAAAATCTCATTTCATCCATTGATGAATCACCTGCCCACATTAGCAATAAACTGGCACAAGCAAGACAGAGACATTTTTATCCTTCACATCATATGAAGTGCATTTCAGGACACTTGCACTTTGCTAAATTTAAGCAAAGGCAAAAAAGGCACATGTGTGTGTGTGTTTTGAGATAGTGGATGCACACACATAGGTTTGGGGCAATTCTCTGCATTTGTGCAGGCTCCCACTCTGGTTTCTCTGCAGGGATTGTCCTCTGCATAGAGAGTGATGGAACTTCAGGAACAGCTGAATCTCTCTCAAGTGATTCCCAGCTCACCTGCAACTTCTGAACTGGGAAAAGACCCACTCAGTCCTTTAGGCACCCAGAAAAAGAAATTATTATAGGTCAAACTTTACATTCTTATCATCAATTTCAATCTTCAGCAGTCAGGTAGCTCCATGCAGACAGCTCATGCACAGAACGCATGTCCCGTCCAGTAACCCAAATATATCTCCTTTAGGAAAGGGCCCTTCCTCCACCCACCCAAGTGGCTGAGAGTTCATTGCCCTCTCATTCCCCTCCCTCTGTTGGCCTTGTCAACAGCTGAATTTGATAAAAGTGCGGTGGGGGGAAAACATGCATATTTTTTTAACTGTTTGTGCAATTGTGAAAATGCTTGCCTTGCATGGTTAACTGACAGTGGCTTTCAGACCTGGTGGACGCTTCATCTGGCAACTATTTTTCACCTGCTCGTGACCATGCACTGCCACTTAATTAGGCTGAAATTAAATAAACGGATCCAATCCAATTCTCCAAGGTTCTGGACTCCTATCTGTGTACTGGACTGTAGTAACTGGTTGCTTTGCACTGTCAGGGGATGTAAATTGTGTGCTTGGTTTGGTACCTACGCAGCATGTACTGAACTCCTCTGTGCTTCTCAGGGAGTCCCTAAGCTGTGGCCAAACCCAGCTTCACCTGGTACTTCTCCAAAAGAAAAGTTAAACTCTCAGTTCCTTGCAGTCTACAATACAGGCATTCCTGATACATCTCTGAGTCATGGTCAGTCCTTTCTGCTTCTGTGATCCACTATCAGTGAATTAGTTATACCGTTGTGCTGCCTTTTTTGCCATATACTCACTGACATTTGCAGATGAGATGGCTGGAAGTCTGATGTCTTGGTGAGGGAGAAACAGTTCACAGGGATGCACTGGCTTTCACAAAAATCATCTGGAAAAGATCTGGATCTAGTAAGAAGGGGGAGATAAGAAGAAAAAAAGTCCTTTATTCAAAATTAAATATGCAAAGGCATGGCTTTTGGTGTAGAGCTGAGTGGGGACCCATTACTAAGCCTTGTAAGTTTCTACAACATTGAAGTATTGCCTGCTGGATCATTTTCTCCATTTCACAGATTGAGAATGTCAGGTCTTAACTGAAAAAGGAATCCAAGTCTTCCCATCTTGAAGTCAAGGTACACACTCCCTTGCTTTCTCTTGAGCACTGTTCTGGCTAATCTCTCTTAATTCACAAGAAGCCATATCATATATTAATAGACAATTTGACCTTGGAATTTATTTTTCAGATTTTGCTATTGCCTCATAAACACAGAGTTTTCTTAAATTGTCATCAAAATACATCACCATAAAATTACTGAAGCAACAGAAGAAAAAACCTACAGCACTGCAACACCAAATTCTACTTCAAGTACTATCTGTGGAATTCACTGTCCTTGCAGGGATCTAACAGCTTTGCCGTATTCTTTCACTGATATGGGTAGTCCAAAAGAAGCAATCACACTTTCAGCAAAAGTTGATTTAATTTCCATGGGACTGTGGGCTCCAATCTAGTGGGACCATCTTAACTCTTCTTATATGCAGTCAGCACTAACCACTGTTCTTCGCTACTTTGCACCTTAGATAGACATTTATGTCTGAGTAAAGTGGCTGTAATTTATATCTGAGCAAAGCAGGGCTCTTGATTTGGAAGCACTTTCCATGGGTGTAAATGACAAGCCCAAGGCAGCAGCAAATCCAGCCCAGGAGATACAGTTAGTCCATTTCAGGGAGCCGGGGAAATGAGACTTTGATTATTGTGATGTGTGCTGGGTCGATGTTAAAGGCTGTGACACTTTGCTGGAGAGGAGAATGTTGTTTTTCGCCTGAGCCACACGCAGTGCCTCATTTCCCACACTTGATGTGGGACCTGCAGCACAAGGTGGGAGCCCTGCACCCAGCAAGGGGCAAGCATTCCCATGGGGCTTCCTCCACCTCACTCTGTGAGGGGTTTTGGGAACCTCCCTGTGTAGACCCAGATGATGTTACGATGAGAGCACTGCGGTTCTCGGTAAATAAACTGCTGGGAAATGGCTGTACACAATTAAATGGCAATAAAGATTTTGTTGTTTCAGTTTAATGCATGTTTTAAGACAAAATCTGTGATGAACTGCATTGTGTATGCTTGCACCAAAATAAAGAGGGTAGCATGGCATATAAATAAGTTTAGAATTAGACTGGTATCTTTTTCAAATTGTGACTCACTAACAGAGTTTTACAGAAATTTGATTACAATTTTACTGCATGGAGAACTCTTTTGCATCTGTTTCACAGATATCTACCTTTTAAATTTTATTTAATTTGTATTGATTTTTCCTGTACTTTCGTAAGCAGGCATCACACATCTGAGCACACACAAAAATGATTACTTAAGTGATGATTTAAAAATAATGGCTGTACATTAGCACATGAATGATTAATTCCTTTTTGTGAGTACAAGCATCCAGGCTATGGCTGAGTAAAATATTGATGGTACAAAGGAAATGAGCTGTTTCTTAATTTAGTTTTGTTCTGGTAATGTGTAACTAATGTTGTTCCCTTCTAGCAGTATGCATTTAGTGACCCTTTTAAATTTTAATACCTAGTGATAGCTAAACTAATAGTTTCATGGGACATATGACAGGATTTTGAAAAGATGCAGATAGAGTTTATATGCATTAATTTGAGACTCTCTGTAAGATTAATACAAATTAATACAAACAGGTACTACAGAAGAACCTAGATAAAGTCTCCACGTATAGGCTGGCATTTCACCAGAAAGCCAAGGCTTGTTTTGCACAAGACACATCAAAAGGTGGAGACTTCATTGTCACATTGGTCTCAGGAGGCTGAGGCATATGAATCCCAGTTCATCAAGACCTGATGCTCTCGTGACCC
>WBMV01016869.1:0-11570 GCA_013396655.1 Campylorhamphus procurvoides | reverse complement strand
GGCACAGGCACAGGCTGGGCGATGACTCCCCGTCTGCTCTCCTGCCGGGGGACCCTCACTGCTGGCACGGGGCGGTGATTTTGGCAGGGGGCCTGAAGCTGCGCAGGGAACTAACTGGGTGCGCTCCCCCTCGCAGGTATGGATGCCTTCAGCACCAGACGGTTTACTGGTGCTGAAGGATGAACACCAGCCTCTGCCTTAGGACTCCAAGTGTCTTCTGACCCAAAATTTCTGCTGTTCTTGCCTGCCAAGGACGGTTTTGAGCTTTTTTCATAACCCCAATTCCTCCTGCAGCCTTTCAAGTCACTGTCATGATCAAGGCTCCTTTGCTGACATCCCCATCAAAACCACCCCTTTTTTTGAGTTATTTGTATTTTACCTTTTTCTGCTTCCTCCATGCCTACTACAGCAAGCAGAAGGCATCTGCCCTCTTGCTTCTCCTAAGATCCTCCCAGTTTTGCTTAAAAGGGTTTTGGTTTGTTTTACTTCACTTTAAATGTTTTTCCAGTGTCTATACAGTTCTGGTCCCTTCCTCTCAGAAAGGGTGAAAGAGAATGGAAGAAGGTTTGGAGGCAGGCAGTAAGGATGCTCAGAAATATGGGAACAAACTGTACAGTGAAAAACTGTGTAGGCTGTGACTCTTCAGCTTGGAAGAAGGACACAGGGTGGAGGTCTACAAAATCATGAGTGACCCAGAGAAGATGGGAAGGATTGACTATTTGCTGTCACTGTCGTCTTACACAAATCTGTCAACTTTTGCCTTGACTGGAGCTTTAAAAGCATACGAAACCACTGTGCTCCAGGTGTTAGATCCAAAGGTTTAGTGCCCTTTTTAGCCCACACTTCTTGCAACATTGGGGGCGAAGTTCATGGCAAGCCTTTGAGATGCGTGCGTAAAGAGTCCTGCCTCAGAAATATGTTGTAACCATATTTTCACGTGGAGAGCTCAGCCACGGCCAAGTGGAGCTTTACCAAATTGTTCAACACAAAAATATTCAGAGCTGAGAGGAGAATGAGCTGGACAAATCCCAGCCCAGAGAGAAAGTCCTCCAGAGGGCTGTGTCTTGCAGGAACCCTCTTGTAGGGGAAAAAGTATGTGACTGAGACTGTAATTTTTCTGCTGCACTGCCAACCCCACAACAGCCTGTAAAGGGTGAGTGACCTCCTGGGCTGGTTGTCCTGTTCTAGGGAAGAAATCCCCCTCCACTGACTCTGCCCTGGAAAGTAAGTGGAACCGAGATGGTCCCACATTTTCTGGGACCACAAGAGGGCAACATGAGAGCACCCTGCAGCAAGATAACCTATGACACTGCTGGGATGCGGGGGGCATGGGCAGCGCCGTGAGGTCTCAGCGTCACCCTGTCCAGGGACCGCCCAGCTGAATTAGGTGACTGAAGCCTGCTCCCTGGGAGCCCTTCCGTTTCCCTCAGCTTCATACACATCCTCAGAGGTCAGCAGTCAGCTCAGCCAGCAGTTAGTGCCATAAGCAGTTAGTGCCATAGATGGGGGCAGCAGTATCTTCCTGCACATGGGCAGGACATGTGGTGACAGCAGACCCTTGTGTGTGCTGCTGCATGGGACCAGATCGTGGGACACAGGGTGCCCTCCCTCATCGTGTCTGCACGTCCACCAGGAGGTCTTTTAGGTGAATGTGCACTGACGTGGCTTCAAGCAGGAGGGTCCAGCATCTGCAGTGATGCTGCTGGGCTTGGCCAGTGGCAAAGGTGTTAAACCACACAGAATTTTGAGTATCTCAGCCTCACCATCCTTTTTCATTTTGTTCTGCCACAGAAAAATAAAACAAGAAAGAAAAAATAGAAGAATTGGAATTCAGCTTTGGCTGTGACGGCTGAACTGGCCAGTGTCTCTAGCCCACACTGGCCTCTGCAGATCAAAATCACTCACAGCCACGGTTAAGTGCATTACCATTCCTGGCACTTTTTTGCAGTAGCCTGTACAATTAACCTGCAAGGGACATCTTCCTCTGCCTTTACAAGAACAGACATGAAAGGAGAAAGAGCTTCTGTTGGCAGACAGAGCTACAAGTGTGTGTGTGTGCTGCTAATGCTGAAAATGCCACCAGCATCTTGTAGCAGAGACAGAGGAGGAGGTCATGATGAGAGACGAAGTACAGAATATTGCTTATGTAGAAGGGTGGTATGTGTTGCTCACATGAAGTGATGTTTGGAAAAGAGGAGGAGCAAAGATGTTTTGGGGACACTTTTTGGACAGACTTGACATAGAAATAGTGTAACTAATGGCTATATAGGGGAAATAGGGATAACCAGCCAAGCAAAAAGAAATTGCTGGGGCACATAGATGACACTGCTTATCACTCTGGAGTTATTCATTTGCAATGAAGAATGCTAGAAAGGCTTTGCCTGCTTAAGATAATTTTAATTATGGAACTAACCAGCTTTGTTTCTATTCTTGCTTCTACTCCAAACTTGCCTGCACAGACTAAGCAGAATTTTAAGCCTCAGTCTGTAGTACCCCGCCTCAGTGAACTACGGATCCTGTCTCTCCTAACCCAATTACAACTTGCATGGCTTATGTTGTACCTGCGCAGCACACTGTTGGCATCAAGCACCCACACTTCTCTGTTGCACATTGATGAGACTGACGTTCAGGGTATTTGTTTCAAAGAAACGTCAAATAACCTGGCTTGGACTTCTACTCATCCCTAGTGGCAAAACCTCACCTAGTTGCTCCTGTGCTCAGACTAATAGTTTGTGTTGGGTAGAGCAAACCCCTCAGCACACCATCTGGTTTGGGTCTGAAGACATAAGGAGACAGGATAATCCTTGGCTTTTGCCAGCATTCATCATTTCAGCCTGTCTGACTACAAATAATCCAAACCAGCTACTAGAAAATCCCATCTGCATATCAAGATCAGGAGACAACCTTGGACCACTACCTCCCAGTGTTGCCAACCAGCCATAGCTGTGCTACATGTAGTTCAAACTGTGTTCAGAGTTGTTCACTTCACTGCCTGCTTTAAAACTGACCTTCTCCTAAATTCAGGGCCTGCAGGCAGCAAGTGTCCTTACCTGAGGCAGAAGCATGGCACTCACACCCAGAGGACTAGTGCCAGGATGGGAGTGCAGAATACACCACAGCCTAGATGCATTATCCCTGGTATGCACTAATGTCTGGGCATCTCAGGCGTGCTGTAGCAACTAAGTCCAGGAGTAAAGAGAGCAGAACTCTCTGGGATGCAGTGAATGCAGGAGAACTCAGCACACACAGACACTGGCCACACTGCCCAAGGAAACTGTAGCACAGGCCCATTTTGTTGTGAATGACTTCACAATTTGATCAGGGATTAAATACTTCCTTGTTTAATAACCTAATAATTTGGGCTAGTTTCATGCTGGACTGTTGGAAAGTTCACTGGCTGGAGTCACCACCAGCCAGGCCTTGTGTAAATGGCTTCCCCCAGCTCTCTGCCAAGTGAGCTGTCCTCATCTTTGGGTCCTCTGGCGGGTGGCTCTTGGCACAACCTTCTTCTGAAGGGCTTTGTTGTTCATGCGTGTGCCTGAGGATTTACGCTCGGGGGGCTTCCTCACTATTTCTTGTTTGAGCTGGAAATGCACCTGGAGAAAGAACAAAAAGAATGGTATAACAATGGTGCATGTGCTCTGCTGGCTCAGGGGTCTGCAGGACTTGTTTCCACTGCCTGCCTTTGAAGCTGCCTCTGGGGCCAGGACAAACAATAAGGGGCCTCAGCCAGTTTTAAGGGAACTCAGTTCTTAAAGCAGATGGAAACTTTTTTTTCCTGTGGAAAATGTTGTACAAACAATGAGCTACATTTCTTATTCAGAGAGTTGCTTCTGTGGTAATGTGATGTCCTAGGATGGTTTGGAAGAAGAGCTGCGAAAGCCAAGGGACTGACCTACACTCTTTCTTCACCTTTTCTTGCCAGAAACTAGAGACATAACATTGCTTTGCATCTCTATGAATATTTAATACACTGGATGCTTTAGGACAGACAGTTCTTTTTCAATTGCATCTTGTTAGTTGAATCCTGCTTAATCAGTCTTTCACTAACCATTGCTTCCAATAGATCCAGGCAAAAAAAAAATCAGGAAAGAAACCTCCATCCACTACAGCCATGCAAACAGGTACCAGAGAAAGAGGACAACAAGGATGCAAAACACAGCATCAGATAAACAAGGAATGGGGAGAACATATAGAAAGGTGAAACTGAAATGGGGTTGCATGGGCTTCCCTGGGGAAGGATGGGGTGAGCAGTGGGTATGGGAGGTACTGCAGAAATGGGGACAGGAAGGCTGCTGTGAGAGGAGATCTAAAAAAATCAGACCATCAGGGAACAAATCAGTCTTCTACAGTAACATAGTAAAAAGAAAATCTATTTTAAAAAGGAAAGCCAAAAAGCTGGGTGCTTAACCTGGCAAAACAAAGGCTAGGGCTGGGCTTGACAACTCTTTATAAATACACCAGAGAATAAATACCAGGGAAGAAGAGTAGCTATTTAAAGTACAGCATTGGCATAAGAACAAATAAGGATAAACTGACCATAAATAAATTTAGGATGAAAATTAGAAGGTTTCTAATCCTGAGAAAAGGCAGTTCTGGAAGAACTTCAGAGGCTGGGCAGAGTGGGATGAAGAAACGGACAGTGGAAGAACAACCACAGAATATTTACAGCAGAGCCTGACCACTGTACATACAGTGAAGCAAATGATGTGCCAGGATGCCACAGATGGGGTGTTCCTGCCAGTCTGCAGGCTGCATTTTTGGTTCCACCACGTTCACAAGGCAACAGCAGGGGCAGGGATCACCACCCACTGTTTTAATAAGCAGTTTCTAGTCGCCCAGCCTGCCCTCAGAAAGGTACTGTAGGAGACACAGCAGTGTCAAGAGCATTTCATCTCCCAAAGTTGCTTGGCTGTCTTTGTTGGCACCCAGTTCCCATCTGTCTTGGGTGCTCTCAGCAGAAAGAAAGGCAGGCTTCATCCCCTTGCTAGGAGTTCGATAATGTGTTTGGTCCCAGGCAGAATGCAGATGATATCAGGGTGCTGAAACCCACAAAACTAGGGGGTAACTGAACCTCAGGGAACAGATGCTATCTCCACATCATCTCATCCTAGAAAGTGCAGAGGTTGGAGGAAGAGCTAAAGAGCAGCAGCCCCAGCCAGCTAGGGGCTCTCCCATGGCCAAGAGGCAGAGGGACACAGGAGCTGGCATGACAGCCCAGTGCATCTGCAAGCCTTCAGTAAGGTATTGAAAGGCACGTCCATTGTCTTTACCATGATCCCCTCTGCGAGCTGTATGGAGTCCTGTGTCTGTCAAAGTGGACAGCCTGTGGCCACTGGCAATGCTCTATAACCCATCTGCTTTCTTTGCTGCTCACTAGACACTCCCTGCTGCATTCCTTTCTCCCTAAGGTGAAGATATTTTAAGAAAGCCTTGTGACTATGCAGCCTGACTCACCAACGAAGGTGCAGCTGGGCCCACTGTTGTTGTCACCGTCTGGGGCTGGTACCCCTCTGCAGAGGCTGTGACAGTGTAAGTGCCAGGCAGCAGCAGCCGGAAATAATCCCCCATATCACCTGTAACACAAAGTGGGAAGAGAAAGCACTCACGATGCTCAGGGAGCAAAGCAAAAGACATTCCAGTTGTTCCTGCTGAGGTACTTCCTCTAGAATGTGTAGTCTTCAAAACTCAGAAATTTTTTTTCCAAATCTGCTGGCTATTGCAAGGCTGGATTCACACTGGTACACTGCAAGTAATGTCTCATTAGTGCTAAGGAGAAGAGGTCAGTCTGCAAGTAAACATCAAACAAAAGGGGACTGTGTAGAGAGACTGCAAATCTGAGTGCTCGCCAGTCAGATGACAGCAGACCTAAGGGCAATCACAGCTCCAGTCTGACTCCTTACGCATAACACAGTCTGTAATTCTTGTCATACACAATTCTGCCACATTTGGCTTAGCAGGGTTTTAGTTGCTCATCAGCTCAGCTGGTCCCTGATTCTTCCTGCCTAAGAAAGCCCCAGGAGCACTTTGAGGGACTTGTGTACTGGTGTAATGTTTGTGGCCATCATGGTTTGCTTCCCAAAGACACTAGCTGTGAGAAATATGCCTCTGTATCCTTGACCAGAGAGGACTTAGGAAAGCCTATAGGAAAGACAGAGACAAGAACAGAGACAGAAGACAGCTAACAGTGAAGTAGCACCACATTATAGATCACTTTGACAATTTGTGTATAATCCCACCTATGGAACTGGAAGGGTATTGCAAATTGCTTCAGGGTGGATCAGGGAGTGCAGCTTCACCATGAAGGTGGTACATCCCTGGCATAGAACAGCAGAAAGGCTGTAAAATCTCCATCCTTGGGGTCAGTGAGAATTGGCAGGAGGGAGCAATGGCTGATCAGAGCCAATGCTGGGGACAATCCTGCTCCAAGCAGGAGGCTGGACAGGAGACCCCAGAGAGCCCTTGGCAGCCAGCTCTTCTGCAATTCTGTGATTTCTTTCATGCTCCCCTTTCCTATGCAAGCTGGCATAATTTGGCAAATATTATAGTGTTACTGAGTCATAGACCTACAGCTGTGAGGAGTTTTGATTATTTTGTAGTCTGATCTCTGAAGAGCTGTAATAGTGCCTATTTTCTGCAGCCAGTCTGTAATGTTTGGTCTGCTTGGAGGAGGGTGTTCGTGAAAAGGTTAAAATTGGCCAGCAAAGGAGAAACAACCACAGCTTGTATAAACCACAGTGGTACTTCATTCTCAGTCTAAACGTTTCTGGCTTGAACTTTCAGTCTTTCATCTTATTCTGCTGTCATGTTCTTTGCTATCCATTGTTTCAGCTCTTTGTAGACAGTTAAATGCTTGAGTAGATTATCCCCTCAGCTGTCTCTGTCAGATAAAACAGAAGCTGAGTTTCTGAAGTTGTTTACAGTAAGGTTTGCATTCCAATTCTCGCCTCTGGCTTTCCTAGGCTTTCCTAAGCCCTCTCTGGTCAAGGATGCACAGGCATATTTCTGACAGCTAGTGTTTTGGGAAACAAACCATGCTGGCCACACATATTATAACCTCATCTGCTAACCTCCACCCAGATATCCAGATAGCCTCCAAGAGGCTGCATTGGAAAGGGACAGCATGCAAGAAGACCAGCAACCCACCAGAGGTGACATCATGGCTGATTCCCTGGACGGAAATCACTGCTCCTGCAATGCCGTTGTTGTTCTCATCTGACACCAGTCCTTTGATGCCCTGGTGAACCTGCAGGGAAGGAGACAGACTGATGGGTCAAGTGCCCTCCTTTGTTCAGGAGGGTATGGAGGAAGGCAGAGTTCTGGGGACAATCCTACCTTTCCCTGTACCCTTGGCTCTCCTGGTTATCCCCAGCAGAGCCAGCCTAGGACACAACAGCCTTCCCAAAGGCCACCAACTAGATCACCCCATGAGTTCCATAACCACCTCCCTTTCACCCCTAGTGCCTACTGGTCCCCTACCACCAGGGCCCATGGGGACCTGCAGGAGAAGGATGTAGGTCTCAGGACTGACCCCCTACCTCTTCAATGAAAGCAACAAGGGCCTCCCGGTTGGCCATCCACTGCCGCTCTAGGTCCTCCTCGGGGGGAAACTTGTTGCAGCTCAGCTCCAGGGTGATTTCAAAGCAGTTGGTGTAGAGGTAATTGAAGTCCTGCATGCCTGGAAGAGAAGAAAAGCCTGTGGCCAGGGCAAGGCTCCTTCCTTCCCCATTCCCATGTCCCCGTCATCCTGGCCCCTGTCTTTCTTCGCCCAGAACCATCCCACTCTCTTTCCTTGTACTGTTACAGGTGCAGCCTCCTCCTTCTAAGACAGTGTGACTAGAGCTTTCCCCCTTCATGCAGGCCTCCCCCTGTGGCTGCCCAACTCTCTTTCAGCTGGATCATTCACCACTCTGCTGTCAGAAACTCAGGGAGGTTGGGTACCACAGGGGCTAAATACCTCTTTCCAGTTCCTCTTCAATCTTTCTTCTAGCCTAAAGTGTTGATTTTTCAGTTTTCTCATTGTGCCTTTTTAAATCAGATTTTTCAGGAGGCAGCAGCTACAAGAACTGTCTTCCCTTTGATCACAGTTTTGAGTTTTCATGGAGTTATGCCACAGTATTTTCAAATACACTAACAGATTAATGTTTCCTTTGTCTAGCAGTACACAGCAGGTCTCTGCAAACCTTGACTATTTCTGTATTTTTTTCTCAAGCTGCTTCCAGTATTCCCAAGCCATTTCCTGGTCTCAGATGCAGATACCAGGATGGTATCTTGTGATGGGCACAGTTCTACTGTCACACTCCTTTCCCAGCCCATGCTATCCTGAGGTTTCTTGTCTATTCCTTCACCTCCCTTCAGCTCAACACTGCTGGAGGTGGGGCTCACTTGCCCAGCCCTTACCTTTGCTGAGTGAGTACCAGGATGCCCCATTTGTGATGCCATCGGCAAAGTAGTCCCCGCAGTTCCAGCCACGGTGCATCCAGCTGTGGGCATACGAGTAGGTCTTGGCCAGCTAGAGGGAGAGCAGCCAGTGGTCACTGCTCCAGCCCCGTGTGGCTGGGGAATCTGCCTGGCTCTGGACAAAACATGCTCCCTCCTGCACAGGCTTCACTGAGGAGCATGGGAGGAATTCAGACAGGAGGCAGCTCTTGCAGTTTACTGCCACGAAGTACAACACGAGGTGTCCAGGACCTCTATAAAATGTATGCAGATGAAGGTGGAGGAGGAGGAGCAGTTATCTGGTAAGCTAGAAGCTTGCTGATGGCACAGGCAGCTTTTTCCCTGTTCCCACTGAGAAGAGGAAAGCAGAGAGTACTGGGCCCATGCAGGGATACTCAGTCCCATTGATGCTGGGCCCCACACAGCAAACTGCACTAACAGGGGGAGAAGACAGGCAAAGAAAACTAACCAGTATCAGTCGTGATGCAAATACTCTATAGATCAGGGGAATTTGGATCAGGAAAGAGTTTGGACAACTTCTGGTTCTAGCAACCACTTGTTTATTGCTCTTATTAAGATTACTGCTTATTTTTAGACATGAAGGCAGAGCTAAAACTGGGCTGCTGCATTCAAAGCCAGTTCTTTGCACAGGACACAGTCTAAGAGAAACTGACATTTTCATTTTCTAATGCAAACTCTATACCCTTGTACTATCATTCAGATGCCAGTGTAATCTCATCCTGTCAGCAAGAAAACAGTTACTTCTCTACACTTCTGACTCCTGGGGCTATGTGAGTATCATTAGCCTACGTCCCAGACTGCAGTCTTTTTACATCTGGGTCTGAGCACAGCCATGATCCCAGGAGGTCCTGGCAAACCGCTGCACAGATTCTGCTTCCAGAGAATGCGGAACTCCAGCTCAGACTTATTTTTCTCATTAACTGCTCTGACGCAGACTTGCTTTTTTCTTGTGCTGGGTATTTTCTAATGGAGCCAGTGACTTAAGGCATTGTTTTCTGGGATAATGGAGAAAAACCACGGGCTGCAACTAGTGCTAATAGGATTAGCAGCATGGACTGCTGCATGTCCTGATATCTGCCTATGCCCCCAGTCCTCCTGCTGTTTCTTGTATTTCTTTTTCTTCACCACCTGAAAGCCCCTGCTGGGCACCCACCTCCCTTATTCTCCTCTCAGCACACCCCAAGCGAGACTCTGACATCTCTCTAGAAAAAAATCCTATGCATGCTAAGATGGTGTGGCAAAGCTGGGCGCAGGCGCCAGCTCTGGAATAGCAGGCTGGTATTGAAGACATCGGTTGTACTGGGGTTATGGGGAACCCAAGCCTGGCTCAGATGAGGAAGAGGCTCCTGAGGGTTAAGACTGGCCTGTCCTTGTGGTGGGACCTGCTCACAGTGGAACTGCCCTGATCTGGCTCACAAGCCAATGGCTGGCAGAAATGCTGGAGCCTGCTAATGTTATTTCTAACATGTTTCTTGGCTCAGCTCCTGCATGATGCAGTGACCAGAGACTCCCATCCAGCTCCCACACACTGCACCCTGCCAGGGAATGCCCTCACCCAGGGTGGCTGTGCTCACCTTCTGAAACAACTTGTCATCAGGGGTAGGCGTGTTGACCGTGCGTCGGTGGCTCCTGAACCGCTGATCTTGAGACTTGTCATAGGGGTAATTTGCCACCACTGCTCCACCATGCAGATTGGCTGAGAGCACAAAGTTGTAACTGCTGATCCACTGGATCACAGCCAATGTCTCTGGCTCCACCTGTGAGGAGAAGAGAGAAGGGGACAGGGAGAACTCAACCGCCTCTGGGCCAGCTGCTGCTCCATGCTGAGGTGTGATCGGTCATGTCATACCCTGTCCTGCAATGTGTCTGCTGCAGCCTTTGCAGCTTCCTCTGTTCTCCATCACCTGCCCTGATACACACAGCAGGCTCCTCCTGTGCATATCGTGGTACAGCTGTGCCAGAAAAAACCCAAAACCTGAGACACAGACATTAGCCAGCATGTGCCACCTCTTCTGCTCTGTGCATTGCAACCTGCTCCCCAAGCTGGCTGTGATGCCAGCCTCTCCTTCTGGCAGAGGTGCAAGTTGTGATATGGTGCCAGGACTACATCATTTCTCTGCATGTAGAAGGCTCAGAGGAGACAAGCACCACACAAGTCAAATGACAGTGCATTTGCTTGTGTGCTGAGACACTCTAAGAAGATGCTGTAGCTCTCACAGCATCCCAGACTGGTACCTGGCTTTTCCAGTTGTCAGGCAGCGGGATGTGGTGATTTGGCCCGCTGATCTCCCTGCTGTAGTACATGAGGGTATTGAGGTCAGGGAAGTTGCGGTTCAAGTCCACTCCATTGGCATTGTTCCTCCCTGTCAAGTACCCGTTGCTGTCTGGGCCCTGTGGGGTAAAGGGCATCACAGGGGTCAGTACAGGGTGGGTGCAGGCAGGTTGGGTATCAGAGAGGCAGGGATTGGCCATTGTAACAGCACTTCAGTGCCCTTGAGTCACAAGACATTATTGCTGGCAAGACAATAAAGAATATTGGTACTGACAGGGAAAGTCAGTAACAATATCTTCGTTTTCCAGGGTGATCGAGTAAAGCATAAGACACATAAACAATTTGCCTTAAATGAAAGAGCCATGGATAGCTCCTCAAAGTCTAACAGTACAAAGAAATTGGTGAAGATTTTTGAGAGGACGATGGTGCTTACTCCCCTCCATCTCTCATGTCCCTGCCTGTTCATGACAGTGGCATTCAGCTGCCACTGCCCCGGTCTGTAGCAGGGGCTTTTCAGTGACTCTCTGGTGACAAATAACTTCTAGGGAGAGTAAGATGGTGCAAGAAGTCTCCTCCACCAGCTTCCAAGGTCACCCATGGCAGGACACACAGTGCGAACCCTTGGCACAAGAGGTGAGAAGCAGCGACACCAGCTGAGGGGACAAATTTGGCAGGGCATGAAGAGGAAGGATGCCCACTCCTCCTAAGTGTGCTCAAGGGGATCCCACAGGTATTGAAAGGGCTTTCTGCCCCTACCCGGCTGGAGAAGGCGATCGCTGCCTGGTACCTGCTTGGCAGCCACTTCGTACCCGTCGGGGTTCATGGAGGGCATGATGTG
>WBMV01016868.1:0-10666 GCA_013396655.1 Campylorhamphus procurvoides | reverse complement strand
TTCGCTCCCTGCAGGCCCCGGAGGAGCGGGGGACCGCCGGCGCAGAGCCGCACGGTGAGTTGCCCGGTGGGCAGGGGCGGCGGTCCAGAGAGAGCTGCGCCCCGGGCCGGGCGGCGCTCGGGGATCCCCGGGTTGTTTTACCTCCGGAGCCCCCCGGCGGCACCCGGGGAGGCAGCGGCGAGCTGTGCCGGGGCTCCCGCAGCCCTTCCCGGGCCTTTGCGGCACCGGGCACCGCGGCGGACCGGAGCGCAGCGCCCTGCAGCCCGTCCCGGGTGGGAGCGCTCCGCTCCGGCCGCCCTCTGCTCTGCCCGCTGGGAAGCCCGAGGGGCCGGCTGTTTCCCCGAGGGAGGGCAGGGGAGCGGGGGCCGGAGGGGAGCAGAGTGCCTGGGGAGGAGACGGAGCTGGCGGGCAGAGGGAAAAAGAGCCTATGGGGGTGGCTGTGAGACCCCGCACCGGTGCAGTGATGGACTTACTGGGAGCCGTGTGCCCCGTGATTGCTGCAGGACTCCACAGTGGCTGCTGCACCTGCCCCGGCGGTCTCTCTGGGCGCCTCCTTATAGACTCTGTCCCGGTCCTTTGCAGTGCTGTCTTTTCGGGAGATCTGGAATCGTAGTTTCTGCCGTCCATTGGAGCAGCTGGTGGACGTCACTACCGAGTTTCCCAACGAGGTGGAGTACATTTTCAGACCGTCCTGCGTCTCCCTGCAGCGCTGTGGAGGCTGTTGTGGGGACGAGGGTCTCCGCTGTGTCCCCGTGGAGACAAGCACGGTCACCATGCAGGTACGAACTGCCGCTGCGGAGCTGTAAGCGCTCCGGGGAGGCTGCTCACCAAGCGTCGGGAAGGTGAACTTACAGCTTTGCATCCTCTGGAGGCCGTAGCAGCATGGCTAACAAGGGAGGGGGCTTACTACTGCTCATATGCATGCCAAGCCAGGAGGGTCCCTCTGCATGCTCTTTGGGCTTGCCCCTGAGGCCAGTGTCACCCCTGGTGGCACTGGCCTCACTCCCTGCTTTCCTGCCCTCTCCTCTCTGTGTGGTCCGTCTTGCTCATTGTCATCTTTCCAGACCTTCCCTCTCCTGTGGTGGGGTTGGGGGTGTTCCAGTAGCCCATTATTGCCTGCTGGAACAAAGTGGGTGCTGCCCCTCACTCACTGGGAGAAGGGAGGCTCTCTTGTATCAGGCAATGCCTGTGGTGGTGCTGACAGTGAATGCCCCAGCACTGGGGGCACGGTGAACATGAAGGGCTGAGCCAACCACATTTTCAGTCCTGGCGGTGGGAGCTGTGAGATGCGGGATGGGACATCCTGGGCTGGTTGACTCTTCCCCGTGCACTAGCCAGCAGTTGTCCTCACACTGCAGCCCTTCCACTGTGCTGCCAGAGATCAACCTGCTGATGCTGCAGGGAGCAGGGAAAAGCTCTGCTTTGCCATGGATGATGGACTAGAGTGCCTGCAATAAATCACCAGTGATTTTTGTCCCTTGGGTGTTGAAAGTATGTTGAAAGTCAGGGTGGGAGTTTCCAAAAACTCTTGGCTGAGTTGGAGCAAGACCCTAACATGAACAGGAGGCAACTCCCCAAGCACAGGTCTCCCTTCCATGGGAGGCATCCTGTTGCTGTGCACAGTGTGGCAGTGCCAGACACTTCTGCAGGGGCTAGTGTGGATCACACCAGTGATGAACATAAGTACTGTGTATGTCCATCCTGAACTTCAGACTGGGCTGTGGTGTGACACGTGACAGGGCAAATCCTATATCCCTGGACAGGAGAGGCACTGTGGTATTGACTCCAGTCAGTACTGGAGAAAAGGGGGCCAGGAGGAGGCAGCAGCAATGGGAATGGTCTGGAAAACATGTCAGTGGAGGATATTTCCATCAGAGAAGGGAGATGTGCAAAGCGATCAAATATGTGAAAGCTTTCCACAAGCCAGAAAAATCTCCTCTAAGGTTGGGAAATCCAAGACCATGGGACTTAAATTAAAGCCCTGAAGACACAGGGTGACACTAGCAGAGCCTCACAAGCTGCCACGGCAGCTGGACCTGGTTGGTGCTGCCTACGTGTGGAGGTGGAGTCTCTGTTGTTGGAGGTTCCGAGGAACAGAACAGGTTAGACATGCATCTTCCCGAGAGGCTGGGGTGGCAAGTCAGTGGCGCAGGAGCCCTTCCAGCCCCCTCCTACTGCTGGCTGGGAAGTAACCTTTGCTCCTCTTTCAGCTCCTGAAGATAAAGCCAAATGGGGAGGCACCCTACGTGGAGATGGCGTTCACTGAGCACAAGCAGTGCGAGTGCAGGTAGGGACCCCTGGGCTCATTTTATACCTCTAGTAAGACTGATCCTGCCAGCTCACCCTGCGTGTGGGACAGGGATGCCCTTGGGCACCCTGTTCCTCCACCCTATTTCTGCTGAGACCCCTTCTTGCTGTCTTTGCACTAGGGTTTGATGGTCCTTATGGCCTTTGTTCAGCTAAGACTGCACCACACCTCTGCACCTGCTCCTGCAGCCAACGGGGTGAATGGCATTGTGTGCCAGGGTCAGTCACCATGCACTGTCTGCAGGGCTGCAACACTCTGGCTCTGTGAGCAGGCATGTCTGTGCCCCCATCTCTGTGGCTGCCTTGGCATGCCTGTGCTCCTCTGGCAAGAGGATCTGCCTGGAGCCTCAGAGCAAGGCTGATGGCTCCGAGGCAGGTGTTTGGTGTGTCCAAGCTGTGTCCAGCAGAGAGCTCCATGGCTTGGCATGCTTGACTGTGACCATGACCCAAAGGAAAAGCTCACCAGCTAAGTCTTGGGCCTCCATTTTAGGGGGGCTGCCCCATACAGAACTGGGAAGCAGAGGTCTACATCCAAGCAACAAATGAAAGCTTGAAACATGAAGTACCAACCTGGCATGGATATGCAGCACAGGAAGGGATGTGCAGCACCAAACTGCCACATTCTCGTGAAACCTAGTCAACCCCTTGGGGTGCTCCCTGTGTCCCATAAGTGGTGAACACTTGGGCAGGATGGGGTGGTGCTGTGGATGCAGGGAGCAGCTCCGGTGCTGCCTGCTGATGGTACCTGCCACAGAGCCCCTCCAGCACTGTCTGCATGAGGGGCCCCGGCGGTCACTCTCCATGATCCAAGGGTGATTTAGTATTGTGAAAACTGGGGGATGAGCATCCTTCTAGGCAGCTGTTAGACGTGATCCTTGCCTGGAAGAAGTGTTTGAGGATCCCCCGCTTGGTATTCCCCTCAGTTGTACTGGAGCAGCTGTACTGGAGCAGATCCAGCTACAAGCTGTTGCTAGAGTGTCTGTCAGTGGATGCAGAAGGGGGAGTTGGAAGAAGCACATGTGTTACTTCCCCCCTTCTCCATTTCCTGCTATTTTCCGTGCAGGGAATTTCCTAAGCCTTTTGTGGTTTTCCTACCTAGGGTAACTCCCAGGGGATCTCCTATGAGCACTTGTGCAGGCTGCCTTAGAATCTGTGTAAACTTCTTGCTTCTGCAGCAGCTTTTGGCTTCTCCTTAAGCTGTCTTCCACACCTGCACATGTACTCCTTTTTTAGTTTAGTGTGGATGTGGTAGATGTCCTTTCCTTGACCCCTACAGGGGATGCTTAAGCCAAGTGTATGGTGGCTGAGAACCACTATTGAAACTTTGAAGCAAATCTCACGTGTCTGTTACTCAGGACATTTCATCTTATATAACTATGACCTATGAAAGCTGTCACTGAGAGCAGCTGAGACTGAACTTGCGTTTCCTGGCCTCATTGGCAAAATGTCACATCCCAGCCCCTTTGCTGTCTCTGCCTTCTCTCTGCCTACTGCAATTAGTTCCTGGCTGAGGAGTTGATAACATGGAGAGAAATGATATTGGGTCTGTTTTAAGCACAAATTATAAAAGGTAGATTGTGCTGTGCCCTGGGGCATGTCAATAAACTGCCTCCTGCAGTGTATTGACATGCAGCACTGCCCAATAACCACTTCAATCATTTTCCCACTCTGCAGGCCTCGGCAAGACCTGATGAGGTTGGGAAGGTAAGTGGTGTTGGGGGCAACATTACTGGCTGGGGTTGTGGGTCTCATCTCCCCACATCAGTCCCTCTTGTATTACTTTCCTTTTGAAGGAGGAGGTCCAAGGGCCGAGGTAAGAGAAGACAAGACAAGAAGGGACGGAAAGACTGTGAACTGTAAGTAGGAGTAGGTAGGGGTGGTGTCTTATGGGTTAATTTCTTTGAGTTGAGCATCTTCATTAAGCATTTAGATCTTCACTTACACTGTGAGCAGTGAGGGATTTGTGTAGAGCAGACACAAAAAAGCAGGAAGGGACAGTGGGCAGCTGCGGGGAGATAGGCCTTTACTGAAAGCTTAATAGGTCCTTGGTAGTCTCCAGACTCAGCTGCTCAAAGCTGGACAGGGTGGGGATGGATGGATTGGGTGACTTAATGGTCTATCACCATCACAGACCATACTGGGTTTCCTGAATCCATGAATTTGCAGTTTCAGCCTCTTTCTGCGGCCGACTGTCCTTACTGCTGTCCTTGACTGGTCATTGTTTGGGTTACTGTATCCTTTATGTCCTTTAGCTCACTTTCTCAACAATCCTCTTGCTATAACAGCACAGGCTGGACTCATTGTGGGCACTTTTGAGGTATGGCACCTGTGGCTGGCATTTTTGTCTGGCATTTCCCCATTTTGTCTGAAGCCTGCTGCTGGGGCCCGAACCAGCCCCACTGCCCTCACTCCTCCCCATGAGGAGGCTGCCTGTAGTCCCTGCCACTATGGTTCTGTGTCTGAGGGGCCAGGCAAAGAGAGGAGGATTCAGGACAGTGTGTGAGCCTGAAGGTCCAAGTGCCCCTCCCTTCCTGGCAATGCTCACCCCATACCATGCTCTCTTTGCAGATGTGGCACACCACGCAGGTAGCCTCTGCTCTGCCCCCAGCCTCGGTCCTGCTGCCTGGGTTTGAGCCAGCTGTGTTTCCCTCCAGCATGGGGGACTCGTGGAGTCATGTCCATCCAAGCTGCACTGGGAAGCAGGATTCCATGAGGGAAGAGCTGACTGGACTCTTGCCTGGCCCTGGCAGGAATACAGCCTGGAACCAAGAACTCCCTTGTCCCATCTGCCTCACTGGCAGCAGGACAAAAGGACTAGGCCTGGGGCTGAAGATGGGGAGCTCAAGCAGTGTGTTGATGTTCAAGGGCATCCTCAGGACAATAAGAAGCAGAGCTGGTGGATGTGCTGCTGGAACTGGCTGGGGAGGACAGCATGATGTGGGAGCAGGCAGAGATGGCTCACAGGGCTGCAGCTGCAAAACTTCTCTGTCCTGTCAGCACTCTGCAGCTGGGGAGGAAGGAAACCTGGGGCAGGCAAGGCTGCAAGGCTGCATCCGTCCCAGCCTTGGCACGGGACAGCCCAGGAGAGTGCCAGGGATCTTTCCTGGGAAGCTGTTCTGGTGGGGAATGGGAGGGAAGTGGGCTCCAACAATATCCCAGCCTTGCCCTGCTCAATAAAAGCTGGTGGTCAGATGTGGGAGCTGGCAGCGTGAGCACTCCTATCTGCTTTTCAGTAGCTGCAGGCAGGGCACTTCCCCATGGGCACCCACTCAGTCTGGAAGAGGGCAGTCCTGAAGTGATCCTGGGCTTTTCCTCTGAACCAATCCTCCAGCACCCAAGGGACTGCCCTTGGTGTAATGCTGGAGATGGGCAACCAATGGGTCAGGACCAAGTGGCTTCCCAGGCTGGGGGGCTATCGATGTGCTGGAGTACTTTTGGGTATTGGGATACCCTTGGGGGAACTGCCCTTCTGCTCCATACCACAGTGTGGGACTAGAGCCTCTCCCTATTCACCATCCTGTTTCCTCCACCCCGTCTAAATGTCTGACTTGCTGTTCTGTCCTCCCTGGCAGGGCTCATGCAAGGTTTAGGGCAGTGGGGGCAGGCTGCCCGTGGGCCTTCCCATTCAGGAAACACCCCACCAAGGCTCATTTGCCTGACATGGGGGCAGGCTGGCCTGGGGCCCTTGTCTCCTACTGGGAATACCCTGGGGGTATAGGGAGCTGGTGGCCCTCATTGTGGTGGGGGCTGCTTTTTCCACTCAGCCAACTCTGTGCCCAAGTCTGGGTGGAAGCCACAGCCCCTGGTTTTCTGTGCTTTAAGTAGTGCTCCTGAGGCTCTTCCTGTCCCCCTTCCCGCCCTTGCTGCAGTGGGCCTGGGGCTGCCTGTGAGATGCATCCCATGCTGGTCTGTGCAAGCTATGTCCTGGAACAGTGCATGTAGCTGGAAACCCTAAGGATGAGTTGGGCACCAACATGTTTGTGGGGCACCCCGACACTGGGTTAAGACAAATCAAGGGTCATTCTTGAAAGCTGAAAGCAAAAGATGGGAGGGCAAGATTTACAAAGGCTTCAAGGTTACCCTCAAATGTGGTTTATCCTGCTCTGAGGAACAGGAGTGGAGCCCAACATAGCAGCAGTTGGAGTCCAAGGCAGTTCCTTCCCACATCTGACATGGCTGCATGTAGCAGGGGCAGGCTCCCTCTAAGCCATAATGCTCGTGCTGCCTCGAGCTGGCACAAGGACATAAGGATTGGTCAGATCCCTGTTAGGGAAAGCTGGTGGTGGGTGTTGAGGCAATGTGAACCTCCATGCTGCCACCATTTAGCATGGCATGGACTGGGTGAGTTGTACCTGTGCAGCTGGGCATATCCTTCAGGAGATTGCTGGATCCGTTTTGGATCCCATTTCCAGTTCTAGCATCCGTAGTGTCCTGGGCACAGCCTACATAGGCCCTGCCTCAATGGCCCATGAAGTTCCTCCTTCCCTACCTCATGGATAAGGGGGACTTGCTGCTTTCCTTCCCACATCACTCAAAGTCTGTGTGGGCCACATGAGATTTGAACTCTGGAGGCCTGTCCTGGTCCATGCAGGCTCTTCCCATCCCTGTGTGCCCTTTCAGCCTAGCTGGTTGTGGTCTTAGGCCAAGGAGAACCATGTGCAGCACTTGAGGATTATGTGATGCTTTCTGTATTTTTTTTGACACTAAAGTTTCACTGCAGTAGTATTAAGGCTTTAAAAAGGAAGTTACATAAATCCAAGTATGTTAATAAAAATAAGTTTATAAAGAGTGATGATTAAAAAGAAAAAAATTCAAATTCAAACACAGTCATGCCCAGTGGCTTTTCCAAACAGTTCCTGGTGTCTGGTGTCACCACTGTGACTGCTGCCCTGCACTGAGATATTCCAGGTACCTCTGCTCATCAGAGTTGGCAGGGCCAGGAACCTGCATTCCATGGCCACCCTGTGTTGCTTTGCCCCTTCCATCACCTGAGCCAACTGGGTGCTGTGTGTGGCCTTGTCCTCTGCTCCTCCTGTGGCATGGAGTGTTGGATAGCAAAGACATGGGTGCCTGGGAGGAATGTGGCTGTCCCACTAAAATGCTGACAAATGGATCAGCTGGGACAGGGCAGGAGCAGAGGAAGGCATTACTTACACAGGAGGTTTGGGAGCTGCATCTCCAGCTGTCAGGGCTCCCTCCAGCTCCAGAGAGGTAATGGGAATCAAGTGAGCCCTAGCACCTCCCTGGAGTTCCTGTGGCTGCTGCAGGCATCCCATGCTCAGGGAAACACCAGCTCCCTTCTCTCTTCCTGATAAAGAATCCTGCGACTCCCCTCATCAGAGGTGGCAGGGACTTTCAGCAGGACATCACACCCAGTGGTGATATGAGGATGAAAGTGGAGGCCTGCTGCCCTGAGGGGGAGAGCAGGGCTCCTGGCTTCAGGGCTTGTGTTCACCATCCATGTTTCCTCTCAAAGGAACGAACCACTGTCTGCCTGTCCCTGCTCTGTGTGCTCCCAGTTGTGCGTTCTTTGGAGGCTTACACCACTACTCCTGGCAACCCTCCCTGGACACAACATATGTGTCACTTGAGCACCCTGACAAGGTCAGCTACATCTATAGAACCCCATGACCCCAGATGCTACAGAGTGGGTGTGTAGAAGGAGACTAGTGCCCTTGTAAAGGAACCATAACAGACCCCAGCCACAAAGCCAGCCAGGTCCTCCATGGATACGCAGCAAACATGCCCCAGTCCTGGTGGTTCCAAATCCCCCAACCTTCCCCTGCCTGTGTACCCCTTGCAGACAGGCAACTGTCTCACAGGAGCAGCATACCACTGTGCTATCACTGTCCCTGGGTTCCCCGTGTTTCCCGGCCTTACAGAGCAAAGGTTTGTTTAATAAGGCCTTAGAAGCCAGAACTGCAGTAAGATGGTTTAGAAGAAGAGAGGGGAAGACAAAACATAAACCAGGCTTATGCACCAGGAACAAAGTTAAGTATTTTTGGGGAAGTAGCTGTAAAAGAAATGTGGAGACTGGCCCAGAGATGTAACATCGCAGCTGATGAAGACCTGATGTTAAAGCTTATCTGGTTACCTCCAGCCTCCCTGATCATAGGATTCCATTGGAGCGCTGCCTCCCAGCAGCTTCTCCCAGCACATGCCAGTGCAGATCTCTCACATGTCTGTGTGTGAAAAAATACGCACTGAAGTCTTAACCTCTCATTTGTGACTTACAAGACTTTTGCATCCTAACAAAGCTGGGCATAATCCTTCTGCCTGTTGCAGCCAGTGATGTTTGCAGTCTCAGCATGTTTTAAGCTTTTGCCAGCTCTCATTCATCAGTTTTAGGCTGTGAGAAAACAGGCAGCTCTCACTTCACTCCCTGTTAGTTGACTGTGCTGGTTTTGCTTTGACAGTTCATACTTCCCAACAAGGGCCACAAGTTCTTCAACAGGTTAATATAAAAGTACCCCCCCCCCAAATTTAATATCCTCCATTCAGCACTGACACGGGAACCTGGAAGCTCACAGGTAAGGGCAGCTGTGCCTCAAGGCTGGTATGTGTCTTCTCCCCAGGCAAGGCTCTTCCTTGCAGGCCAGTCTTTGGGGCACTTCTTGCTGATGCCTTCGGCTCACTCTCTTCTGGCTGCTTCAGAGGTGTTTGACGATGAACTCAACAGTGCTGTTCCCCTTCTAGCAACTCCTCTTCACATATCTCTGTACCACCATCACCTCAATACCCAAACCCCTTTACAGATACATTGTGCTGGATTTTGTAATTTACCTGTGCTCTCTGTCCTCTCCAGGCCCACACAAATCTGCTGAAGTCAGGCAGATGAGTTGTGCCAGCACCATCTGTGCTCTCATCCTGGGCCCTGCTTCACTTGTTGCATGCTCAGACTTTTCACTTGAAGGAGGAGCCCTCAGGGGAATTAAAAGGCTCCAGAGACTGAGGGGTATAAACAGGCTAGGCAGAAAAAAATTAGTTTCTCTTAGGCGAGGAAAACGAACCTGGAAGTGTTTTGAGGAGAAACCAAAGAACCAAGCAAGCAGATCATGTCTGGGCAGCGAGTCGTCTTACAAAGCAGACCCCTTTGTGTCCTCTCGACCTCTCCTCTGAGGCACAGTTAATACTTTTTTACTCCCAAAGAAATGGTCTTTGTAAAAGAGAGAGTATTTGGTTGTTGAATGCTGAGCTGAGCTGTGGGCCCAGGCTTTATTTTCCTGTCCTGCTGTTAACAGACTGAACTGCGCAAAAGAACCGTCTGTGGGAGCTGAGCTGGGGGAGATCCCTGCCATCACTGTGCACAGGGTATGAAGTAACCACAGGTCAGGCACAAACAGGTGGCCCCTCAGCCAGCCCCACAACAAGTGCTGGCTTCAGCAGGGGCTGAACGCAGGGACCAACCAGGCTGGTATGGCTGTGATGGCGCAGCACAAGGCCAGCTTCTGTCAAAACAAAACCCCCTTTTTAGGATCACTTCCTGTTGGAATGGGACATGCTTATAGGTTAGCAAGGGATGGACAAAGATGCAACCAACCTTAGCCCAGTTTTTCTTAGGATATCCCTGGGATTTCACTCCAGCCCTCCTCCCTTTGCAGGTCCCCTTGACACCTCTCTGGAAAGGTGATTATTCAAACTGGGACCAGCTATCCTACAGTCACTGCAAACCAGCCGGCCTGAGCAGTAACTGGTTGAGCACCACTCCTGGTTCAACAAATCTCCTTTGCTAATAAGTGCGGTGATCTAGTGGGCCCTGCAAGGCCCTCCTGGCTTTCTAAGAAAAAGCCAGGGCAGAGGGCAGGAATACACATTTCTAGGCTAAGCCAGAGACTGGTATTTTCTACATACTGTTTCTTAACCACCAGCTGGGATTGTCACTATGCTGTCAATTTGCTGCACCTTAATGCATCTTTATGTGCTGATGTTCCATGTTCTGTACACTTGAAATAAGTTTGTAAAATCCAATGAGTCTGTAAAAGGGCTGTCTGAGAGCCTGGCGTGAAAGATGAACTCGGGAAAAGCCAAGGGTGCCCTGGGCTGACCCTAATGAAATAGGGCAGCAGTGAGCTGCTGGAGTGAGTGCCGGCCAGCCGGTAGAGGCAAAGGCTTATTAAAACACGGCTAATTAAGCCATATAGGAGGAAGGAAACGCGGCGGCAAAGGCAGCACTTAATGAGCGGGAGCTTGGTTAATTAAGGGCAATTAATGGTGAATAAGGATGACACTAAAGCAAGTAGCGCTCACCGCGAGTTAACGAGGCGATGGAGCGCCTGCCTCGGACGGGGAGGGAGGAACCCCGGTGGGGGGACCCGGGCACGGACCCCACGAGGGGCGGTGGTGGTGATGGTGATGGTGA
>WBMV01016667.1:3870950-3948038 GCA_013396655.1 Campylorhamphus procurvoides | reverse complement strand
GGGGCCGTGGTTTGATCCATAGGATGCGTGATTTGATCCATGGGGGAGTAGTTTGATCCATGGGATGAGTGGTTTGATCCATAGGATACGTGGTTTGATCCATAGGGGCCGTGGTTTGATCCATAAGGCTGTGGTTTGTTCCATAGGCCTGTGGTTTGTTCCATAGGGCCATGTTTGATCCATAGGGTCCGTGGCTCTGGGTGGGTCCCACCTCCTGTGTGTCCATGGAATGGTCTGTGCATCCCGAGGAGCCCCGTCTGGTCCCTGTTCCACACAATCCCAGGGTCAGGACATGCCGGGCTGGAANGTTCCATAGGCCTGTGGTTTGTTCCATAGGGCCATGTTTGATCCATAGGGTCCGTGGCTCTGGGTGGGTCCCACCTCCTGTGTGTCCATGGAATGGTCTGTGCATCCCGAGGAGCCCCGTCTGGTCCCTGTTCCACACAATCCCAGGGTCAGGACATGCCGGGCTGGAAGGGACCCACAGGGATCATGGAGTCCAGCCCTTATCCCTGCACAGGACCATCCTGCACAGTCACACCGTGTGCCTGGCAGGATCATCCAAATCCTTCTCGGTGCTGTGACCCTTCCCTGGGGAGCCTGTTCAGTGCCGACCACCGTCTGGGGAAGAACCTTTTCGTGATATCCAACCTAAACCTGCCCCGACACAACTTCAGGCCATTCCCTCCGTCCTGTCACTGTCACCAAGAGCAGAGATCAGTGCCTGCCCCTCTGTGTCTCCTCACAAGGAAGCTGCACCTGCACTGAGGTCTCCCCTCAGTCTCCTCCAGGCTGAACAGACCAAGTGACCTCAACCACTGCCCTTAAAGCTTCCCCTCCAGACCCTTCCCCATCCTTATGACCCTTTTTTGGACACTCTAATAGCTTAATATCTTTTTTATATTGAGATCCCTCCTGACCACTGCACATATGGGGCATTTCAAAGCAGTTGTGCTTAATATAGGGGGGAGCAAGTGGCTGAGCTTCTGAGTTACAGCCTGTGAATGCTAGAGGATAATAAAATTTCAGTTCTTTGTACAAGTGATGAGAAGCTGCCCCACAGAGTGCCAGCTCCAGGGAAGATTGGAACTGAGCACCAAGAAAACACAAGGCTTTCCTTTTTTCAGGTGTTTAGTGTGGGGCAAATGACCTTATCAACCCAAATAAACTTGATCTGCAATATTGGCTTGAACTGTTGAAATCCCACAGAAATTGAACTGGAAGACCCTTAGCCCCAAAGTGGGAATGGCTCCCCCTCACAGCAGCACCACTGCCCCTCAGCCCCCAGGGCTGGAAACACAAAAGGCAATGCCCACGTGTGCTGCTGAGGGAAAAGGAGAAGAAACAACTAATAATTTTAAGAGACACTCTCTGAGTGGGTGAGTTTGGCTGCTGGAAGTAAAAGGACAAAATTTCTTTCCCCCTGTGCATCTTTAGTCTCAAAAATTGGGGGTGTCAAGAGGATGGATCAGGCTCTTCTCAGTGGTACCAACCACTGGGACAAGAGACAATAGGCAGAAATTGATGCACAACAATTCCACTTGAACATGAGGAAGAATTTCTAAACTGTACAGTGACCGAGCACTGGGACAGACTGCCAAGAGAGGGTGTGGAGTCTCCCTCACTGGGGATATTCAAGAACTGTCTGGACACAAACCTGTGCCATGTGCTCTGGAATGACCCTGCTTGAGCAGGGAGGTTGGGAGAGGTGACCCACTGTGGTCCCTTCCAACCTTCCACGAGGGGAAGCGCAAAAAGCAATGCCTGGGTGTGGTGCTGAGGGAAAAGGTGAAGAAACAATTAGCAATTTAAAGAAACACTCTTTGAAGTGAGTTCAGCTGCTAAATGTGAGATGACAAAACTTCTTCCCCCTTGTGTGTTTAATTGCAGTCTCAAAAATTGTAACTCTGGCACAGAATTCCTGAGGGCAGATTCCTCCCTCTCCAGCTGGCACCTGGACAGAGTCCTGCACTGGGTGAATGTATTGGAGCATCCTTTGGCTTATATTTGAGCATGTGGTTTTCTGAGTGTCATGTATAAGTAGCCAAGTTACTATTCTATTTTTAGAATGTGGACTCCTTCCATGCTTTAAATTGCTGTAAAATTATAATTCTTGCCCTTTATTTAAACAGTGGAGGAGGCATTAATTTATAGATCACCAAAGCGAAGTTAGAGAGTTTCCACACATGAATTATGTGCTTCCCAAATACAGTCAATTAAAAGGCTACTCATTATTTAGGAGGTGTTTGTGTGGGAGTGCGGTTAGTTCAAAAACACAAAAGCCAGCTTGGAACAAGGCAGAGAAAAACCTAAAACAAATCAACAAGGCAAGCAGTAGGACAACGCTAAGTATAGGCTTGGTGCTTTGGGGAAATAAAAGCTGCTAAATTGTGGTCATGGAAACAAGTCCTCAAAATGAGATGAAAGAGACACCTTGGTCCATTATTAGTTCCTCATCAGCTGTGAAGTCCAAGTTGTTGATCCATTTGTAAAGAAAAAAAAAATAACCCAGATTACTAGTAGGTTTAGACAGGCTCTTCCTAACAGGGAAAGTTCAAACCTCAGAGGACTCCCATCCTAGCAAGTGCAAAGGCAAGCAGCAGGTCAGTCCTGTGTGGTGTGGGAGAAGGAAGTATAACATTTTGATGTAATACCTTAAACATTTCATGATGTGGAAATAAAGAGGGTTTTCCTCAACCTTTCCTAAAAATCTACCCTGCAGTAAACAAGATAGGAGTGGTGCATGAGGCAGTCACTTTGTTAACAGAGCAGATTTTATATTAAAGTTAAGGTACAATGGATGCCAACCATAACATTTTCTATTTATCCACACAAGTATAACATGGCAAAGAAGCATCATTCCATGTGGAATTGGGGGGTTGGAATCAAAACTCTGTCTCCTTCAATGCAACCAGGACCATGGCTCCTTTAACTCAACTGTTATCATTACATTCACTTCCCCATAGACTTTCTAACCTTGTTCTGACTCTAGACAGCGTAGCTTTCCATTAGCACCCTTCAAATATAGGAATAATATCTAGGAAGGCTTAAAGACCAATTTTGCATTTGGAGAAAGTAAGGTATGAGAAGGTAAAGGGCTTGCTCACAGCTGAGGGCAGGGCGAGCTGTATGAGATCCAGTTTGCCATTTTCTACAGCAAAACACAGAATGTAAATAAATGTTTCCAAAGATATACATAGACTTTAAAAAAACCAAAAAAACACAAACCAAAAAAAACCCAAACAAACAAAAAAACCCTTATGTAATTGTTAAAAAAAATATATATATATCTTTTGTTTCATTTATCCTTGTCTTTGAAGTGGGATATGAAGACTTTCCCAAGACTTTACAGAGCCACCAATTACAAACATCATTAGGGCACCTCTTTTTTTTTAATTTATGATCTTTGATAGCTCAGAATATGTCGAACAGTGAACAATAACAAGAAGTGTTGAATGTTTAAAAGTTTGTTTACACTGTGCACAGTATTTAATTTTTTGTTCTCTGTGTTACGAGGAAAGGCAGGAGACTGCAACAGACACAGCACAGGGCAAAGCCCACCAGGAAAGGTTCTGCAGGGTAGACTGAAGGGTAATCAGGGTAGACTGAAGCACACACTGCAGAGATCCCGGTGAGTGTGCAAATTCAGCATCCTCAAAACTCCTGTAGTCAAACAGTGTTATCCCAGCTCGTCCCTGCCTGACCTGAGCCGGATTCTGCAGAGCCACTTACAGGAATTTCCTCAGTGCCCCAGTTTTCAGGGATTTCCCACCTTACACTGGTGAGTATCGGGTTTGGTGAGCTCTGGAGCTGCACCCAGGCAGAAGCTGTGCCAGCATCTCTGCAGAAGGCAGCTGGGGCTGGCACAGAGTGCCACGGGGGTTCCACCAGCTTGGTGACACTGGGGAACAGTGGGACAGAGGAACCAGCTAAGGGATTCCTACTGATATCTCAGAGACTCAGGTGCAGAGGGAAGTCATTCCAGAGGCTCCAGGCTGAGGCTGCCTCTAACCCAGCATTCATCAGACTGCGCCTACCAAAGGCAGAAGTTTCTGCCTCCCACCTGTGGCTCAAGGTCCCCCTTGATGAGGGTAAGATGACCTTGGTAAATGATAAGCATTCCACCTGAAATCATCTTGACAGGGTTTAACCATATGCTCTTTTTCATTTACAGAAACACTTCACAGGTTAACAATAATTTGGGGATTGCAAGACTAACAGGATGAATCTGTAAAAACATTAACAGTGACAGATTTTTTACCCCTTTTGATCAGCTTCCTGTAGAATTTAACAGAAAAATATAAATTACAGAGTAATTTCAAAACATGATCTTGTTTTCCTGGCTTCTGTTTGTTTTCTGATCAGAAGAACTTTGCTTGCAGGTAAGCAGTGAAGGAAAGGCTGCTCTGCCCAGGGCACTCCTTGCCTTAGCCCCTGGTGGCACACACACCCCTCTTACCTCTCCAGATCTTCAGTGGGTCAGCTCAGCCCACAGGATTTTCTCAGGATAATGTGATCTAATCCATATGTGCCCAGGCAAACCCTCTGCTTCTCCCAGATCACTCAGCTCAAATATACTGTAGCTATCATTACTTTGCTTTTAAGGGTAGCACTCTCAAAAATTGTGTTTGTAACTACAGCAGGTACTGCTGACCCAGCTTTTCCCTCCCTTTCTCTCACTCAGGTCACATAGTTCAAGTACCACAGAACAGGACTGATTAGTTCCCCAAGAATTAATTAAAATTCTTCTGACCCACAGTTTGATTTCATCTGTATATTCATCCCATTCCCCAGGCTGTCTGAACACCCAGGGCTGTCCCATCCCACGTGCTGGATCCAGCACTTTTCCTTGTGGAATTTCATATGGTTGGTGATTGCTCAGCCCTCTGATTTGTTGAGGTCTCTCTGTAGGGCCTCCCTACCTTCAAGGGAGTCAGCAGTCCTTCCCAACTTGCTTTAGTACCCCTTCCAGTCCTGCATCATTTATGAGGATGTTGAAGAGCACAGGGCCCAAGACAAAGCCCTGCAGAACCTCACTAGTGACAGTGGCCAGTCTGATGTCGCCCCGTTCACTGTTACCCTCTGTGATCGACCCGTGAGCCAATTGCTCACCCACTGCATGATGTGTTTGTTCATCCAGCTGTGGGCTGGACAGTTTGTCCAGAAAGGATACTGTGAGAGCATCAACAACTTTACTGAAACCCAAAAGGATTACATAAATGGCTTCATTAACATGTTTAATTAGATCTATTTATAGGACTAATAAAACTGAAAAGCTTTTAGATTAGAAAACCTTGAAAGGTATTTGCAAAAGTATAAAGTCAAAGTGTTCTATGCTTTTATGGCTAGCTGCTTGCAGCAGAAGATAAGGAGTATTAAAGCTGATGTTGCTGGCAGTGCATCAACATTCCAATAACAGAGCTGATAAGGTCTGGTGGGTCTATCAAAGCTGGTAGCAAAGATCCAGGCAGGTTCGGGCTGGTATCCAAGTGCTGAGTCATGAGTTGGAAAAAACGCTGTTATCAAAGGATCTTCATGATTCAAGAACTTCCAACTCTCACCTGGGAACATGAGGGAAAGGTGTGGTTCACTTCTCCTGACTTCAGCTGTCTCAAAGTCAAGCCTGTGGTTTAAGGCCACAGAGTAGGAAGAGGGAGAGGAGGAGAGGGCACCTCCGGGGCACGATTCATCCCCCCACTTTGGAGATGTATTTTTGTAAAGAAAGAACTGCCCAGCTCTGCCCCTGCCCTGCCTCTCTGCATCGGAAGTGCCTCGACAGCCGCCTTACAGAGGGCTGAAGTTAAGTGAGATGAATTCAGGCCTAACTGGTAGCTATAACCTAATGATGGAAATAATGTGGCAGCATTCCAGGAGGTATTAGCAATTCACATAGTTCCCAGATTCTTTTTTTAAATCATCTTTTATGATTTATGGAGGTCAATTATGAAAAGCCCATCAGAACACAAGAAATCCTTAAAAATGCTGCATTAGAGAGACATTAATATTAGTCCTTTTGAGGTGGTAATGGCTGTAGCCTTCCCAGCCCGCTGCTCTGCCCTGCTGCTTAATGCATCCAGTTTTTCTATTTACAGATTCTGTCTTTGGTATTAACAAAGAACACGAGCATATGTATCAAAGACTGTTCTCATGTCATTTAATTACAATATTGCTGGAAAAGTAATTCTGGAAAGTGCCGCTTAATTAAATATAAGCATTAACTTTTTGCTGATAGCTTATCAGAAACAATTAGACTTGAAATATGTGCAATACACCTAGCATTTAAAACTTTCAGTAGAAGCATTAAAAGCACAAAATAACCAATTTTCATTAGCATTCTCCAGTGTTTTTCTGCCGAGCACAACCTCAATTTTTATTGGTACAGTCCTTCTTGGGTGATCTACAGGCTGCAAGTTTATCTCGACTCCTCTTGGTAAGGAAAAGCCTGAGCCAAGTGGGTGCTTTTGAAAGTGGTTAAAATATTTCAGCGTAGCTGGTGGTTTTGCCAATTCCTCCTGAAGCATCAGATGTATTCTGCTGATTATTTGGGGTCTGCAGACAACAACCCAGGAACTGTTGTGGGCAGTCAAAAGGTCTCACAGCTTATGCCAAGTGCTTATTCCTTACAAAGACAGCCTGATCAGCATTTATATTCATTAACTTCATCAGGGATATGCTTTCTTATCCATATACCAATGCCAAGTGTTAGTTAATTCTATGTAATTTGTCATCAATAGCCAGATAGATGTACTAGATAATTAGACCTAAAATATCTCTGTAGAACTTTGAGCTCTGCTGCTGTTTGCCTGAAGGTGCAGAGGGGAAAAGCAGCAATCAGAGTAACAAAAAGAATTCTTCTTAATGAAATGAATTATTCTTAATTAAAGACACAAGGGCTACCAGGAAACAATTCCGTCAGAAGGTCTGTTTGACAACATTCAGCAAAACCACACAGCAACTGAGGAAAGCTGCTTTTCCCAGGTCTAACATTTGGGCAAGCAGCAGCAAGATGATCTGAAATAACACCATCTGGTGAATGCCTGTTTCCCTCTTCAGCAATCAAGAACTATGTGTAACTATAAACAAAGAATAAAACAGAAATAAAGCAAAACTACTTTTCAGTTAAATGTTACACAGAATGAACAAACAGCTGCTCTGGGAATGCAGAAAAGAATGATGTTAAATATAGTAGGACATTTGAGCAAGCTGCTTCTATAAATACATGAACAAACTCTGCAAAGAGAATGCATGTTTTCTAAGGAGCTGTGGACAGGGAAACTTAGTCCCAGACTGGAGAGCAAATATCCTGGCAATGAACATAACCATTTAACCATCACGTTAGAAAGTTCACCCCTTGACAGCATGAAATCAAGCTGCAGGACATCTGTGCCTGCCTTTATGTCCCATTTCTGCCAATCAGAATTCCCATGTTTCTCCTGTCTGACTGTGTGATGTGCTATGCTGAATTCTGGCCCACCCAGGCTCCAGAAAACAACCAAATTATGGCAGTTTGTCCACAAAGTTGCTCTTCCAGATGTTTGATACTGTTGGTGGCAGAAGCAGATACACGTTTAGGTGATTTGACATTTGACATTAGTCCTGTGTTTTTTGCATCAATGTTTAACATTGTATCTATAAAAAAATAAATGTGAAAATAATTCAAAGCTGGTTTTATGGAGTCTGCTATTTCATATTGATAACAGATTTGCAAATCCATGGAAAGTCAGAGCAGCACTAGAACTCAAAAAAGTAAAGCCATCAAATCTTAAATCCACCTCTACCTGGTAAGTACCACTGATTAACAACAACTACAAGCATCTGACAAGAGAGTTAGTGTCTTCTACTTGGTCCCTGGTCACATCAAAGTCCACAAAGGTATTTCGAAGATGCTGCTGTGTTCACTAACAAGCCGGTCAGAAAGATGATTAATGTTTGGGAATGTGTGTCATATGAGGAGAGGCTGAGAGAGCCGGGGCTGTTCAGCCCGGAGAAGGCTCAGATTCCTTAGTACCATCCAGTGACAGGACAAGAGGCAATCAGTAAAAACTGGAATACAAGAAATGTGTTTAAACTTTCTTAAAAATGCTTTGTTGCAAAGTTAATTGAACACTGAAAACAGATAGTCCAGAGAAACTGTGGATTCTCCATCCACAGAGACATTCAAAACTCCATGGGGCAAGGTCACAGAATCACAGAATATGCTGAGCTAGAAGGGACCCACAAGGATGATCAAATCCAACTCCTGGCCCTGCACAGGACCATCCCCAAGTGTCACGTTATGTGCCCTGGGGCATTGTCCAAATGCCTCTTGACCTCTGTCACTCAGTGCTGTGACCACTGCCCTGGGCAGCCTGTTCAGTGCCCGACCACCCTCTGGGGGAAGAACCTTTTCCTGATATCCAACCTAAACCTCCCCTGACACAACTTCAGCCCATTCCCTCAGTCCTGTCCCTGGTCACCACGGAGCAGAGATCAGGTCTTGAGCACCCTCCTGTGGGTGACCCTGCTTGGAGCAGAGGGGTTGGACTAGGTGATCTCCAGACATTCCTGCTGACTTCAACCATTCTGTTCTTTCAAATCGATTCAACTGGTGTCACTTCATCATCACTTTTTGCCTCATGTTGTCTCTCTACACACCTGAGAAACTTGGAGAGCTTTCCAGACTATCAGATACATCCTGAAAAACAGGCAAGACACCTGGGCATTTGTGTTCTATTAATGTCATAAATTATGAAAAGCCCTAAAAGATGAGTTTCCTGTGGTTTTATGTTTATCACATTTTTAGTGGCAGGTAAGTTGAAGCATATATGCTCTAAGTATTCAAAAATAAACATGCATAATACTAACTTAATAAATACTACAGTGGAACTAAAGATTTATTTAGCAATGAAAATAAACAAGCAAAGGGAAGCAGATCATTGTAATTATCAAAGGAGACAAAAATTAAACTGCACCTTCAGAGGAGCCTACATAATCTCCTAAAATTCCAGAAGCAGCTGAAAGAGATGTTTTTGTATGTGTTTGCTGACACAGCAGCACTCTTCACTATGAATTATAGCTTCTCAGGTTTTTATCTGTGGAGTTTTGTTCTGTCCAAAGATTCTGAAGAAGTTTCCCAAAGCACATCAAGTGATGTTAGCTACGTTATTTGAAAGACACACTGAAACAAAGCTAAACCTCAAGAGCTTGGCTGCAACAGTGGGAACTTCACAGCTTGAAAACTGAAGGTACAAATCATCCTGAAGCAGTAGAATCATAGGCCAGTTTAGGTTGTAGAAGACCTTTAAGATGACTGAGTCCCATCACTGACCCAGCACTGCCAAGTCCACCACTAACCCGTGTCCCTGAGTGCCACAGCCCACATCCTTTAAATCCCTCCAGGACAGGGATGCCACCACTGCCCTGGTCAGCCAGTTCCAACAGGAGTAACTTCAACGAGCAGTTAATATTAGCTTCTTTTAGAACCTCTTCAGAACTGTCCATCTTTAAAAAGAGAAAGCCCAATGTACTGCAAAAAATGAAAGGAGGATTTCTGCATACTTTCAAGAAAACTCAAATTATTTTATTCACAAAAGCAGAAGTCAATAAAAATATAGATATCCTGATCAGTTTTACAGACCACGTTCATTTCTTCTCTCCTTCACTGACAGGCAAAGCATCATGAAAAAAAGGTAACAAGCATTTACATCACAAACCATTATTAACACAGATTCATGTATATGAGCAAATGTAAAGTTTTTGCATATAATTATAAATACAAAAAGAATTACAAGTCCAACAAAATATTCCTCTGTTGTTTGTTCCTTTTTTTTTTTTGTGTGCTGTACTATTCTTCAGTGGTGAAAAGAGTATGTGCTGTCTCACTGGCATTTAACAAATAGTTTTTGGTATAAACTGAAATTTATGAGCTCACTGCACTCAGCGTCTTCTTTGAATTCCAAACCCCTTTACTGGATCAAATTAGGATGTTTGTGCTGTATTATGCAAGTGGTGCCAAAAAACCTGCCCATATTGCCACTAATGGCATCAGGAAGCTCTTTTTTTTTTTTTTTTAATTATGGAGCAGCCCCCACAAAAATAACTGGATTTATCCTCAATGTTCAAATCAAACTTCTGTTAGCTCAGTGTTTACGCATGAAACTGGAGAAAAATCTTTCCTCCTTTGTAGATATACAAATGCTCCCTAGAAATCATGAGTTTTGTGAAATTTATGCAAGTCCAGGTTCCAGGACCATGACAGAAAACAACTGACATTAAGGAACAAGACCTACTCTTTCTGTTTGGATTTGTTGTGGTTTATTTTTCTCAATCCAGCTAATAGGACTAAAACCCTATCTGAAAAAATCTCATTGAGATAAACAGACCAAGTGATAATTTTATTTCTTTATTCCATTTTTAATGCTTTATAGTAGAGATGAAAAATTTGCAACCCCTTTCATCATATAGACCTTGACAAAAGTTTTTAGAGCAGGTTACAAAATTATAAACCAAAATTTATTTGAAAACAAAAACCAACCATAAAATGCTGTAATTTTTCAAAAAAAACCAAGTTCTGAACTAGGAGGACGAAACACTGTAGTACAGAAATTTACTTAAGGGTTGTTTTGTACAGAAACCAACCCCAAACCCATAAGTACAACTGCTCTAATTCTGATGGCCAAATCTACAAGAATATTTCAGGTAACTTGCATGCAGAGTGCTTACTGCCTCTGCCTACCTGAACTCTGGGAGCAGCACAACTCAGAGACAGTTCGCTCTTCTTTTACAAAACAGAAAATCCAGTTTCATACAGAAACAATTCTTGCTACATAAGTGCTATGAGAGATCATTTTGACCCTCCAACTTCTCAGAACACGACTAACTATGCACCTGTGTTTCTTCTCATACTTTTATCTCCCGCTCCTCAAAATATCCAGCAATAGATCATGGAAAAGCAGGAACTCGTGCTCCGTCCTGACCCTCTGAAAACAGCTGGCAGAAGTGTAAGCCCTGGTTGCCAAAGGACAGCCCCCCTCCTCTCCCTGCAGTGTGGATCCTGAGGGAGGTGAAGCTGCTGCAGCAGCTGAATACCTGCAGAATGCAATCTGGGCTGCAGGTGTTCCCAGTGACCTGCCACTGCCACCATTTCACACTTGATGTACAGAATATACAAGCAAGGTCACTGAGTGCTATGTACCGAAGAAATAAAATGTTAGAGTATTTTCAGCCAACTCAAGTTCTCTGTGGAAGTTCCGTGCAGCTCTGTGACTCCTGCAATTACACCTCCTGAACTCCCTGTCGAGCCTGCTGCTTCCCTGCTCACAGACAGGAATAGTGTGCACTGTCTCCTTTTCAAAAGCAGAAAGCAAATGTTACCAGTCACCAGCACTTGGCATGACTCCAACACAATCTTCAAAATACAAATATTTAATAGAAAAATTTAATTTAATTTTACAAAATACAGACACAACACTACCCAATGTAGCAAAATAATGGAATTGAAAAATAATTTCAAAATATTTAAAGCATTAGGTTCTAAAATAAATAATGCTATCTAAAAGAAGTGTTCAGGTTTTGCAATTAGGAGGAGGCAGTTCCACTATTACTGATCTCTTTTTCAACTTCTTTACAAGTTCCATAATTTATGTAGAAAAATATACAAGAAAAGAATTTGGGACAAAGAATAGGTTGGGTATACGTAACACTTAACATAAATAAAAAGCCTAAAGCAAAACCAAAAAGAAAACCAATTGTTTTATTTCTGTACATCAAGACTACAAATAGTATTTTAACACTTCATTTATTACCCAAATTAAGAAATTATACATTTTTATACGGTTACTAGTAAACATCTTAAAATCACTCAGTTTTTCCACATTTAACAGGATATTGCTGGTTACTGCTTATTAAATAGGAAATCCAGAGGAGTTTCCAGTAACAGCAAAATATTTTTTTTGCATAAGAGATGAATACAAATTTGATTGTAATTTTGATGATTTAAAATATAAAACTAAAGTTCAGAGGGATGCACTTATGAGTCTTATAGTCTGAACTGTAAATCCTTTTTTACACTGACTGCAGTTTGCATATGAAACCCTACAATGTGCCTACTGCTAGAGGAACAGCTCCTTCCATAAGAAAGAAATTTTTACTCCAGATATCAAATTGTATTAAGCAGCATATTCCCACTTACTTTTCACAGCAGAAATACTGCAGGGAAATGGATATAAAAGCTGTTTAATCACACAAAAAAAATTAATTTGATTAGTATCTATGGTACAGATACGATATTTAAGATGGAAAGAAATGATAGGGAAAAGGAATGTGAACACTACAGGCTTCACATATAAAAGATAAAGCCTGATAACTTTGGTTTAAATAATTTTAATAATTGTTACATGTGTATTTTTTCAAAGTGATGATTTCTGTATATACTGTGTATGCAGTAGGAGTCTGATTCATTTAAAACCCTGTATGGGCACAAAAGACAAAAACAAAAAAAAAACCTGGATACTCACATCCATTCAGAACAGCGTCCAAGTGATAATGATGCAGCCAAATGTTGACCTTAAAATAATGTGAATCCTATTTCTTCAAGGTGTTTCAGAAAGCACAAACATAGTATTATACCCATTCTATCTCAGTACCTACCATCTTGAGGGAAGGCAGTATAAAACAAAATTGGTCCTGCAACAACTATCACAGAATCACAGAATATGCTGAGTTAGAAAGGACCCACAAAGATCATAAAGTAAAACTCCTGGCCCTGCACAGAATGATCCTCAAGATCCACACCATGTGCCTGACAGAACTGCTCAAATGCTTCTTGAACTCTGTCAGGCTTGGTGCTGTGACCCTGGGGAGCCTGTTCAGTGCCCAACCTTCCTCTGCAGTGAAGAACTTTTTCCTGATATCCTAAACCTCCCCTGACACAACTTCAGGCCATTCCCTCAGATCCTGTCGCGGGTCACCACAGAGCAGAGATCAGTGCCTGACCCTCCTCTTCCTCTCCTGAGGAAGCTGTAACTGCAATGAGGTCTCCCCTCAGTCTCCTCTTCTCCAGCTGAACAAACCAAGTGCCCTCAGCTGCTCCTCCCATTCTTCCCCTCAAGGCCCTTCCCCATCTCCATTGCCCTCCTTTGCACACTCTAAAATAGTTTAATAGCTGTCTTATATTGTAGTGCCCAAAACTGCCCACAATATTCCAGGTGAGGCCGCCCCAGTGCAGAGTAGAGAGGGACAATCCCCTCCCTCGCCTGGCTAGTGATGCTGTGCCTGATGCCCCCAGGACAGGGTTGGCCCTCCTGGCTGCCAGGGCACTGCTGACTCCTGTTCAACTTGCCGATGACCAGGGCCCCCAGGTCCGTTTAGGCAGCTGGGGTCCAACCCTTCATTCCCCATTCTATACACACAACAAGGATTGCCCTGTCCCAGGTGCAGAATCTGGCACTTTCCCTTGTTAAATTTCATACCGTTGGTGATTGCTCATCTCTCTATGACTTGAAAACAATTCTACAACATAAGTAAAGATGTTAGGTTACCAGAAATGAGCATTTTCATCCTCAGTTCTGGGATATTTGCAAACATCTGCTTCCCTTCCACCCAAAAGATTAATTGCAGGATGTTAGCCCTGTCTCATCCCAATGCACTACACGGTACACAACTTTATTGCCAGTTTGTAAAATTATTTATGTTTGAACAGCACAAAGCCAAAGCTTCATCTTTGGTTAATTTCACTGAGATGTCACTGTTCTTTAAATGTGCTCCTTCTTCACATAAACACAAAAATCAGCCACACTGCACACAGCATTCATTGTTTCGAATCAAAAAGCAGTGTCAACATAATATTCAGTAATAAAAGCTAACTAAAAGATTGTGTTTAGAAATGAAACCTATTTGGGGGCATTTGATAAGACACAAGAGCTGCAAAAATCTAGACAGAATTCCCTTAAAACTGCTTGGGCATGGGTGCTGCTTATAGAGTAGGCACTGGTTAGTTCCTCTGCAGATCATCCAAGTAAGCATCCATTCGACTCAGCTTAATTCAAATCCAGCAGCACATTCAATGGCATAAAGAAGTTTGCTTCTCATCAGGTTCTCATCATAAAACTCAGGAAGCTTCAGCAAGTTCATGCAGGTACTGGCAGTAGGTAGCCTGTCTAAATCAGATCCTCCATTGTGAATGCAAAATGCAGGATATAACTCCTGGGAAAAGCAAAAACAAAGAAAAAAACCCGTATCAAAACAAAACATATAAGCCAAAACCTACCAAAATGCAGCTGGCATGCATTTCTAGGAAATAAATCACCTGTCGCAATGACACACTCAAGAGGCATTTTCTTTCATTCCTGATAGCACCAGACCCACTCCTGAATTGCATAGTGTCTCCCTCTACCTTGTCCCCAACAAAATCCATTAATTTGCAAAACACAAAGCAATTTATTTGGCTCTAAGGAAAATAAAATTGTGCTATTGTTCATGCAGTCTATCATAAAAATTTACCATGCTACAACAATATAACATTCATGTGTATAGTGAGACTATAGCGATACACAAACCCTGATTATTCTTCTGATGTGAAAATTACTGACCTGAAGAACACACTTTAAAGACATTTTGTATGTAATATTTAATTGTTTTACTATCATCCTTTTTGGTTTTTCTTCTGAAAAAGAGCATAATGAAAACTCTTATGTATTTATTACCTCTGGAGCACTGCTTTTGCTGGCAAGATAGTATTCATTTTTATCAAATGCTTGCCTGAGGTAAAAAAGTTCTGATTTTAGAAACTTGAGAAAAATTCCAGCTCCAAAGGCAAAAGGTCAATGAGATTCTAAGCTAAATTATTGTTCAAATGGAGGCCTTAAAAGTATTTCAGAGCTAAAATGCTGCATTTTTAGTGTTCCTTTCAAAATGCTAATTGAATTCCCCTACTTTAGCTTTAAAAATGGAAAAATGGAGTTCTAAATTGAAATGTCATGCCAAGGGCACCATTTGTTGCATAATTAAATACTGTACAGCGGGAAACTGCAATAGTTTGGAAGTGAAAAGTATCATCAATTTATTATGTGACCTGATTGGAACTTAACAATTTTCAACCACACTGTAATGATTTTTTTTTGTCCTTAACAATGACATTTATTAAACTTATTAAACTTTAATTAGCTTTAGTAAATGTTATTCTGAGCCTGACTCTGGCAGTGAAAGTTTAAAATTTTTAAATGATGCAAAGCTAGACTGTGCTATCTATAAGCTACAAATGTCAAGACATTTCCTTATCTTAAATTAACATGTACTACCTTGAAAAAATGCATCAGTCCCACAATATAAAGCGTATAGAAGATTTCAGAGTGAGAACAAGAAATTGTGTTTCTCTCAGAAAAACACAGTTCAAGTACATTCCAACTGTGCAAATGAATTCTGGAGATCATCTGTGCTAATGTCTAACATCAAAATAAATATGTTCAGAAAGTTCTTTGGCCAGTAATAGTCGGTGCTGCTGTGGGTTCACACTCTTCACCTTCAAAGCTCTAAACAACACACTGTCATGGGCTACCAAGACCTTATCTCTGACAGAAATACCAGTTACTCACTTCCTTTTCTGGCAAACATTTCCTGGCAAGCCCCTGGTTTGGTGGTAAATCCCTACTAGCAAGATACTACTGCAGTCACTTTCATTTTTTCCTAGCCAAATATGTTAAAAGTCAGTTTGTGGCCTACCTCCCAAGTGCACACACAAACTTCAGCTTTCCACATTCAGCTGCGTCACCATCAGCCTTAATATTTTTAGGACTTTTGATTCACTTCATCCCTTCAAATGTCACACTGGCTACCTCAAAGCTGGGTACCTACATCTGCATTTCCCCCTCTTCCCTTACAATTAAAGAGGATGACAACAAATGGAGACTTCTGTTTACTTGGTTTCCACACAGTTGTTTCCCAGTTCTCCCTCCTTCCCACAACTGATGTGCACTGTTCCACCTTGGGCTCATCCCACAGTTTTCTATCTGTCCTTCCTGCTGTCCTGTTCACTGCTAGAGAACTGTAAGTGATATTCACGTGGATTTTGGGAGTTTAGGAGAAATGCTTGCAGGCTTTTAAATAATCAGTCACATTAATCAACCAACAAATATCCTAGACAGGATTCATGTGATTAAGGAACTGTCTCCGCTGTCTCCATATCCAAATCTATAGACACTCTTTACTGTTAAAGGGTATCAAAGTATGTTTTGTGGCGTCTAAGACATGATTCTTTTCATCCTGAAGTTGACACATGGAGCAGTCAGGCAAATTACCAACTGGAAGTGTCAGTTCCTCTCCTAAGTGTCAATAAAAGGAGTGCAGCTGAGCTATAGATTATAGGTATTGAAGATGGAGGATAAGTTGCCATCCACATGGCAACATCACCACACAGCACTGAATGTTCCCACATTTTAGAGGAAATTAAGTCCACAGACAGTTTTTAACCAAAATTTTGCAGTCCAGTGAAACTCATGGGGAGAATATCCCCAGGAATTTAGTTTCAAAATGTCTTCACCTTGCCTTGGCCTCTCTTTAGTTTTATCAGCAGTAGACAAAAGTTTTCTTCATACTTAAGCTTCCTTCTAAATAGATATTGGAAATAACAGCAAAATATTTATCTATAAAGGGTAATAAGCTGTGACCTAAAAGCAGGAAAATGTGAACTGAAAGGAAACATATGTCCTGCTTCAAATGGTTAATTTAAGAGGTTCAAATTTAACAGCTGCTTTTAAATCCTAATTTCTCTTTTGCCTGACTTGAAAGACACTATTCTTAACTCAACCTGTTCCTCGAAACTAGTAGCAATTCTGCTTTCTGCACAGGAACATGCAATGGCAGCAGGGACCTTCCATAACACACAGAAAATGTTCTTACCAATGGGTTTGTAGGTTTTGCAGTTAAAAAACAACAGAATAATACTTCATTCAGTATTTGAAAACTATAATTATGCATGCAAATGCAAACATTGAAGCTGTTTGTGTAGTGACAGAGGAATATTCTTTACAAACTGCAGATTCCTACAGACAAGAGAAGCTTGGATCAGCATCTGCAGCACTTACAAGAACTTGCCAGGGAGTCAGGGGATACATACCTTGAACCCCAGAAGAGGTGGTCGAGAGCAGCTTGTTACAAATTTGAGTAGTTTGCGTTTCTCTTCATCAGTGAAGCTTTCAACAACTCTCCAGAATATTTTAATTACAGGATGGTCTGCTGTGTAGCCACCTACAATGAGATTTAAATGATTTACAGGTAGAATAGTTTTACGTAAGAAATAAATTTTTCAGAAAACCTAGCATCAATCTTGAAAAGTTTGGGGAAAATATTGTAACCAGCAGGGTTATACTGCTAATTTTCACTATCTACAGATCTCTGATCACTGCATTTTCAGTTTCATTGCTTAACCTATGGCTCCTATATCCCTCAGCTTCTTAACTGGAGTTTTCTTCACTGAATCCTATTTTAAATTAATTTTATTTAGTTTAGCTAATAACTCCAGATTACTGCTTTTTACTCCAGGAGTGTGCAAAATCTGCGAGACCCAGGATGTTATTCAATGAATCAACTCACCTTGAGCTACGTCCAGATGTGAACTGATGATTTAGTAGCTACTTTTCAATTACGTTCATGATAAAGGCTGGGAAAAAATGAAGTAAGATACCTTGCACAAGGTATACCTTTTCACAAGGGAAAAATATGAGCTCTCTCCTCAGACTGCCTGAGAAATGGTAAATATCTGAAAGTGGTGATAAAAACAACTACCCCAAAGTCACTTACAAACTTATTTTCAGGTCAACCAGACACAATCACTGACTAACTTTAATTTAGAAAAGGAACATCTTGTCATTATCCAGCTACAAACCTGCATGTAAATGTGTGAATAAAATCAACTGCATATCCCTATTTCCCAGCATTTATAAAATTGGGTTGCAATATTAGCTAATCTTCTGAAATTCAGGCCTGTCCACAGAGTTTGGCCAAAGGTAACAAGAATGACCCTATAACTTTTTCCTAAAAGATAGGGTAAAAAGCAAGTTTATTTATTCCCAAGTCAATAATAATATATGTTTTTATTTAAGCAAAACATGCTTACCTGAATAATTTGTGAAAGACTTAAGATCATCCAAACTAATAGGAACTTGGGCACCAGAAGTCAGAACCTAATAGCAAAGGAAATTAGACCATTACATTACAGGCAAAACCCCCAGGATTTAATTCAGTCTAAAGCAATGGTTTTCTGCAGTTTGAAGCAAAAGTACCTGTATTTCCTGCTGATCAAACATTCGAAGCCACTCAAGATTCACCACATTGGCCAGCCCCTGACGGAAAGCCAGGCAGTGCTGCCGGATCTGTTTGTTTAACCTGTAGTCTGCCACCAGGTGGATGTAGGCGATGCGGTTCGCGCTGGTAACGGGAATGTCTTTTCCACCTGGCTTCAGCTCAACCACCTATAAACACAGCAATTGTCATCACCTTGATAAACCTTTAATTCCGTGTGCTGTAACCATAAAACTGAACTGCAAAACATTCCAGTAAATGATGTACATATTTGAGGTTCACCAGAATACGCTCAAGAACATTCACTTCAAAATAAGATAAAAGATTACAAATTATAAAGATAGGGCTTTTTATCTGTTTACTTGTAAGAGCACATTCTATGGCATCCAGCTTTTAGACCTAGACCTCCAGGTCTAGGTCTAATGCAGCTGATCACATGGCCCCAAGGTTTATCACCAGAAAGCAAATTCAGCAGTCAGAGCTCTTTTACAGGAGCAGTGTGCAATCCTAAATTCACCAGTGCAAGTCAGACAGAAACTGAGGTGAAAATATGCCCCTTGGCAAGCTCACCCCAGTTCCACTGATGTTAGTAAGTGTCCTGGAAGAAACTGTACTTCAACAAAAGTAAAAAACAAACAAATCAAGCCTCAAACCTTTTTTTTTTTCCTGTGGAGAAGCTTAAGTTTTATCCTTCAAGTACACCAAGGTACCTCAGTATGGTAGAACTTTCAAAGAAAAACACCAAAACCAAAGATACTATAATTTTATTACGATCAAAGGATCAAAGGTAGTTGTTCTTAAAATACTACAGGCCCTTGTATATTCTACTCTTTACTGTATGAGGTCAATTCTGTGAAGTAGCAGTCCAGCTGGAAGGGACTATAAGAGTACTAAGGAAAATTAAAAAACCTGAAAAGCTGAGATACTGTCACCTGCTGAACTCTTCCAGAAACCGTTTGTTTTACTACACTCTGGAGTAATTTTTTTTAAACTGTGCATTTCAGTATGTGATAATGATCACGTCTTTAGAGCACAGAGAATTCAACACATGAATAACTCCTTTTGTAACATGCTACCTAAAAATATGAGCTGTTCTGGTGCTAAGCAAAATGTGCAAAATGGTAACATTAAAAATTCACGGAGCTTTTGAGCAATCAGATTTTTGAATGATTCATAGTTTTTTAAGGAGAAAGAGACCATTAAGAGCTGTGAATTCTGACCTCCCGGATAACACAGGCCAGAGGATTCTGTCTAGAGATTCCTGTATTTAACTTCATAAATCCATAGATGACTTCAAGAACATTTCTAAGAAACAGGCAATGCTGTGATGGAGTATCTACCACTTTCTTTGATAAGCTACCACAACCTGAATTACAATAGGTGTTAAAAATGTATCTTACTTCCCACTTTATTCCTTTGACTGCAAGCTTCTTCCTACAGTAAAAAATCTCATTAATACTCCACCATCTCTGTGTGCAGGTAGTACTGACTATGCTTCAACCCCACTCCTGGAAGAATTAAGTAAAAGGCAGGTGTCAGTTTAGCTGACAGTGTTTCATACCCTGTACATGTGAGCTCATTCCCTTACGAGTCCCGTTTGACAAGAACCCAGACACAAGAGGTAGGAGGGCTCTTGCTGGGATCCAGCCAGCCACTCCAGGGGTACAGACCAGTGTCTGGGGCCACTGCCTGGCCTCAGGGTGAAGATATTTCTACCGGTGAAGTCCACAAGGAGTGTTAATATAAGTATAGGACTTGTTCCATACCACAGTGGATACAGCTAATGAGAAAGGGCCCCTGCACTGCTCTCTCCTCTGCCACTGCAGGCAACAATGCAGTCTAGAAATGTACTGTGTTTCAATCCATGGCAGTAATTTTACTATCACAGGAAAGTTAATCGTCAGATGAATCCAATTATTGACTAGAAACATCTTCAATACAAATCCAATGGGTAAAGTTTGTTCATACCCATTGTCCTTATTTCAGTGCTGTCCTAGAGCTTAACCAGGTTGTTCCTTCCTCCTCAATTACATCCATGATGTATTACTTATGGGCAGCAACTTTATTAATCTTCCCAGAGACTTTTTTTACTGAACTAAGGTAAGGCAGGTTTCCTTATTTTCCTCCCATATAATATGCTTTTACAAAGCCTAACCAGATCAGAAAGGTTTCTCTTACTTATTAAATTCTTATTCTCTTTAACCTTACAGGATCAGAGCTACCACTGATGTTCCACATGAACAGATCAGTGTTGAGACCTCAATGCTACTAATATTTCACTGTTTGCCCACCTTCAAAACTTCTCTACTTGTGTTGCAGAACTGCAGAATTCCTTGTTCTTTGACAGTACTTCACCCAACACAATCCATCTCTCTGAGGTATGGACACACTAAATCGGACCATATTAAAGCATATTAGTATCACCTAACTCATCAAGCTTCTCTTAAGAATAGGGACACCAACAACACACTAATAAATATCACTCCATGTGCATTTAATTATTTCTGTGAGCTCAGTATTTACACAAAAATATGCTTGAACTGACCTACTTCCTAAAATAGCAAAAGAGAACTACTGGCAGGGTGATTTAGAAAACTGCTGTATTTTAAGTTTCATTCCAGCACTAAGTGAAGTAAAATGTCTGACCTTCCCTGCAGGTCAGCAAACACAAATGGGACACAGATTAATTTACATATGCATTGTAATAACATTGGCTCCACAGATGTCAGAAAAGCTGTATTCATTCTAAAATAAAAGCTATTCTCTCCCTATAATGTTCTTCCTGCAACACAGAGAAAAATAAGTGTTGCACCCTTTCTGACCACTAGTTTTAGAAAACAGGAGAAAGGGGTGTTAATTTTAACACATCCTATTACTCCTTTATTTTTATATTTTTAATTTGCAAACCCTGATTCCTGATCCAACAACACTTCTGTAGCTCCCCTTCTTCCCCACAGTCCTGCATTGCCAGAAATAAGAGCACAGCACTCAGTTAACTACATCTCCTGGGGTTTTCCAGTGATCTGACTACCCATTTTCAGAGTTTGTCAATGTGAGGTTCATTTTACCACTGTTTGTCAAAAGTATCATCCAAGACTGAAACAAAAGGATAATGTAGCATGAGTAATAAATATATTATGCCATAAAGGCTATGAAGGATGTAAAACAGAAGACAGAAAACAGGAACACTTGGTAGGAATAAAGCTATAGTAAATGTCAATGCAGTTCACTTGTCATTCATTCAACTTTCCCACGGCGTTTTAAAGGAACTATTGCACAATTCTCTCTTAATTCTAGAAGTCGGGGATGATTGTTGAACAGTTCCTTTCCAAAAAAGCCACAGCACAACTTAATGCATCTTAAAAGCTTTATCAGCTTGCATTTTCACTTTTCTCCATCCAATTTTCGCCACTAGATGGTGCAAGGCAATAACACAGGCAGCACGGGACAGGCCAGGCTAGAAAACTAGAGACTTGTGTCACAACCTGTTTCTGCTCTGTAGATCAGTTCAAACAAACAAACAACAGCATTTTAACTTGGTTCATGACCGAAATTACACATATTAAAGGCAATCAACCATACACATAATTTATATAAGTATTCAGATCATTCAGACAATACAAGTGACGACTGAATTTGATTCCCTATGCACAAGTGTGTCTTCAAAATGAAGGGGAATTATCAAAATGGGATGGAAAAGTCCTGTATTTTCAAAAATCTGAAAGCAAAGGTGCTTTGCATTTTTTAGTACTGCAGACACAACTATTGCATCAGGCCTCTGACTGAAGGTTAGATACACTTCAAACCACAGTTGCCTGCACATCAGGTTTTCTTGGCTATGAATTAAACCTTTCTGCAGGTATATACTAAAAATAAATCAACTTATATTTATATTCTTATTGAGGAAACCCACCACAGTTCATTTAAAAAACAAAAAAAAAAAAAAAAAAAGGAAATCCCTACTTTATATATGGTTGCATTTCAAGTGAACAGGTCAGATAATCATTTTGAGTTGTTAGATCTACTATTTTGAACATTATCATAATAATGAATTAAATACACACCAAAAATCAGCAAAACAGTGAATAACAATGTTTGCCAAGCAGAATTCAGGGGATTTATCTTCTGGCTTATTTGTCACAAAAAGTTGAATTGCAATGTGATGATGGGCAGAAAACGGCAAGTCTTTAAGAAAAGGGACCTGTCATCTAGGTGTTCTTTTTTTTGTGCATGAAGGTGTAAGACATGCATCTCTTCAAAGAATCACAGAACCTCCAGCGCAGTTTTACAAAGCTCTCTTACGGACAGTCAAACACTCCTACAAACTTGTTCTCTGGAGAGATGAAAATATTTTTTAAAATATTTTATCTTTTTTTCTTGAGCTCTGATTGCTTTTGTTCACATCACCCCTAAAGTTTTTTCCCCATTCTGAAAATGAGTCAATAAAGTGGGGGTTTTGTCTTTCTTTCCCTGTCTTCTTCTTTCCAGATGTTCAGGCAGGAGTTCCAGGCAGGAGATTGCATATGAATACCTAAGACTGCATTTGCCATGTTATGAATCTACCTGAGAAGGATCAGCCTCAGCTTAAATACTTTGCTTCTGAAAAACCTCCAAAATCATTCATCTAAGCTGCTGTATCCCATTAAAGAGGTTGCCAAGACAGACACTTTCAGAACTATTTTTAAGGCTTCACAATTTTCTCTCAAAGAAACTTCAAGGTAAAGAACACCCCTTCAGTGAGTCAGCATATTTTCAGTGACACCAATGGCATTCACACCTGTTTACGAAGCCCAAGAAGGTCTCCCAACACCCACTTCCATAACGTATGGATTCCATAGAAACTGCTGCCATGTATATACAGTGCTTTTCTGTGGATTAGTGCTTTTAAACTTTATAGAATCTTCGATCACACTCAACTTAAAATCCATGTAATCTCAAGAATTAGTGCACGAAAAGACTTGTTGGAATCCATTACATTTTTGAAGGCAGAGGAATGCATATTTGCTTCTTCCTCTCTTCCCTCTGGACAGCCACAAAATTCACCCTCCTCATCGAGAAAAGGGGAGGGAGAGAGGTCTGGAAAGGCAAGGTATTTTCTTGAATTTGTTAACCTTATTCTTATTACAGACTTTTTATAACCATTTTATCACCGTCTAATCTACAAGATAAAAGGAAAAATGAAATCAATATGCACAGCTACTTGAAGGCACCTGACATCCTTTTAAGACTTTTTTACTGGCCACCATTTTATGCAGGAGACCCAACAGTAGAAATGTAGGCTGGTATCACTGCATTAGATAGTTCTTTATCAAAAGCTAAAGCTATTTGGGGTTGGAAGATAAGGTTGATGGCACAGCTCCCCTAATTAGCAGGTCTAATGTGCAAATTATTAAGTACCTTTTTCAACTTCTGGTGAATGCACTTTGACAATAGTTTAATGGGATCTAAAAGCACATTACAGGACTGGAATCAATACACTGATAATAGAATTTCTACCTTCTACTACTGACAGAGGCAATACAGCCCCTTTTGAATGCGTCTTTCATTGCAGATAATGCTTTTGTGCCACAGTTGGTGGATGGACACTACCATGGGGACAGCTATTTACAATGATAGATTTATGATGCATTTATTAGGCACTAATTTATTAAACACTAAAGTGCTTGTTTAGTTGAAAACTAGAGATAATGTACATTGAACATAAGGAGTGCAAATTAAGCTCTTTTCCTAAAGTGAATTAGCCTTACCTTGGCACAATCCATTAGTATGCACTGGTTACAAGTCAAATAGCAAACAAAATGTATTTATCCTTATGAGGCTTATTAAGGTAATGAAATGAAGTATAAAATGTAACTTGTTGCATTGAAAGACAGAAGACAATGACAAGAACCAATGAGTTCTGTTAAATTACACTAACATGCAGTCAGTCCCATAAAAAGATGGTTATACTTCATGGGTACATTGTTCTCTCTCAAAGTATAAACATAGCAAACCAGCACCAGAATAATCATTTTAGCTTACATTTCATCAGTTACTCAGAAACTCTCTATTGTATTTAATCTTCCTTTTAAGATTATGCTAAACAATTACAATCAAAAGTCTTGGTAATATGCCATAGCCCTCAGAGAATTTTAACATACAAATTAGGCTTCGTGGCAGGAATGCACTTTTTACAACTTTTTGCTGCAGTAGGTAGATCTGGTAACATCTTTTAACTTGGGTCTCCTTTTATGTTATTTCTGAGCTATTTCCCCTTTCTTTATCTTTTTGAGGCAGGTTCTACCTTGTGTGGCTATACAAGGACATACGGAGTAGATGTATAAAGTATGGAAACCAAAACCTCTCCAGAAAATATTTACTACTTTTCATTTTTAATTAGAGACAAAACTGGATTTTTAGTAGCTGTGACCAACGAACCTATTACTTTAAGTGCAGTTAAAGAAATGGCTTTAAAATTTAGACTGCCCTCCCTCCTTGAAAATCCCAGGTTATATTGAAAACTGTCATCTTGTCTGCTTTGCACCATAACAAACCAAACCTGGATACTGCAGACTTCAGCTCAGTACCAGTCACTCGGAGCACAGGGCACAACAGAGTAAGCACTTTAAGAATGTGCTTTTTGATCTATCTGTAGCACGTGTCTTTATATCAAATTTTTGAGTGTTTCTCTAAAGACAGGGCAAGTCAGATGTTTTCATACAGGGAGTGTGATCCGGTGGAGAAAATGACATATGGCATATGTTTAGTGTTAAACATTACTTATATCAGGCAACTGTTACTCTCTCCTTAAGTATGCTTTAGGAATCCCAAATCTGAGGATACTATTGTAAAACTTAACGCAGTTCAGGTTTTAGGATCTTCCAAAATGACAGGAAATGGATGACAGAAGAGTAAGATAAAGTCCAAGCCTGATGCTATTCAAGCAGAACTTGCTATGACTTAACCAGGAGTGGAGAACTCAACCTAATAATTTCCAGGACTAGTTCCTGCATCTCAGTGGTGCTGCTGCAGCACAGAAGTCCCTGGCTTCCCTGAACAACAGGCAAATCCCAGGGAACTGCTTACCCTCTTCTAGTCTCTGCTTCTTCCTCAAGAGATGAGGATGAATTTGGATGCTGCTGCACATCACAGTGTGGTCAGGTTTACTTTTTTGATCCAATTACATACCATTATCAAGTATAAGTAGACCTTAAGTAGTACACCATTTTAAATCCTCAAAAATGAAAGAGGAAGCATGACAAACCACTTCACCTAAGGAGGTTAACTGCATTAGCCCACAAAGACATGCTTTTAAAGTGGTAGTGACATTTATTTCCTACTATGAGTGTAAATGATCTTTAGTACACAGAACGCAGCAAATAAAAGCTACAATCAAATTATTCAGTATGACTGCATTAAAAAGTCATAATTAAGCACCTAAGTAATTGCTTTTTAGAAGCACTGAACACCAACTCTTACCAAAAAAAAATGGGGCTGGGGCAGGGGGAGGTGTAAAAAGAAAAGTTAAGATTAGTCAAACTTCAGGCTCTTTGCTTTGAAAATTACAGATAAAGAAGACAATGCTTATCTCACAATAAGGAGTCATTACTATCAATATTATTTAAAACTACTCTAACAGCTAATTCCAGTTCAAAACCAGGCAGTACTATAGTTTACGTATCATCTAACTTTTGCAATTCTTTCAAGTGCAACTGAAGAACCAACATAAAATATTTTGTTCAAGAAATTCTCTCAGACAATAGAACTTCACATATATGCCTGTTATAAAATAATCATCCATAACTTATTACTTAAAAGATTAGACCTTTAAGTCATCATCAAAAGTTATTTGCAAGTACAGCGTTAGTTATTGTCTACTCCAAATACTGAGTCAGAATTTCTACTGATATCTCACAGCATCCTTATCAGTTGATTCCTATCATATTTAAACTTAAAAAATGAATTAGTACGGGTAGTAATGATTCCTGAGTCATAAATAAAAGAAATAAAAATTGAAAGCCCTTCTTACCTGTGCTTCCCCAAGGTCATTGTTTACCACAGTGAAGTTTAGTCCAAGCTCTTCCACATCACCCTCATAGCTCTTGAGAAAAAGCAGATTTTTGTACATTTCCGGATCTAATGAAGCTAAATGATGAATATCAACATCAGCACTTGTCCCTAGTAATTTTGAGAGGAAAAAACTAGCAAATGGCAGCTCCACCAGCATATTTTCATAAAGAGCCTGAAAAAGAAAAAAAATAAAAAGCACAGTATATTTTATTGTTTTACATGCAGGAATTCTGAAGGTTATTGTCTATTTCTCAACTTTTCTGTAATTCCTTCTTAAAGTGGTGCCTAAGTAGGTTCTTGTGCTGTGGAAGGAGCCCAGATATTGCATGAATTTAAGAATACTGATTCAAAGTTTGAAATGCGTATATACTTGTGAAATACCAAGGTCCCAAATCTCACAAATAAATTAATTATGTGGTGATTTAAAATGTAAGGTCACTGCTTATCTGTCATTAGTCTTCTCCAAATTACATAGATTGGCAAGAAAAGCGAAGTTTGCTAAAGCACAATGCAACTATAGCAAGAATGTTCTACAAAAAAAGCTGCCCTCTCTACTTCCATTAACATCATCACAAGCAGCATTTTTCCACTCATATAAGTGGAAAAACTTATATGAATATAACATAAATTGCTACATGTAGAACAGTCATCCCCTTAAAAATAACTCTGTAAACCCAGCACATTTTAAACTGATACAAACTATGTCTCTTGCATGTTATACAGATTCACTGCTGCACATTTTTGGTGAACTCTAATGCTTTAACTGCACCATCAAACCATCCTCATTTCCAAGCCCAGAGGTTACCAGCTTCTAATCCTTTCTATGTCTGACACTGCTACACCTGTCAAAAGATTACTGAACTAAAAATGCAGCACTCATGAAAAATGCATTTTTACTGTAAACTGAAAGTATCCTCCAGAATTTTCAAACATGTACAAAACTCCAGCAATACCACTCTCGGCTGTTCTACTGTATGAGCACATTCTGATGTAATGCAAAGCAACTTTGCAGATTTTTCATGAAGCCAGTAACAACTTTTGACTGGAAGAAAAAAATACTCATTGTAGCTCTCAAAAGAAGGAGAGACGGAAACTTCAGAGCTATGCTGAATAAAGGACCACTGCTTTAAAAAAAATAAACATTCCTGGCACATGCCCTCTGTCCATAGCCATTCCCATTGCCCAGTCTGTTTGCCACATCAGCATCGCTACCAATGACAACCAAACCTTTCCAGGTCATTGCTATCACTGCCAGACTGGTTGGAAAAAGCATCCCCAACACAACACCACTGTAACATCATTGCTTGTTCCCTTTTAAATCTCCAAGAGCAGTGCTTTGGCATTACTTAATTCCTCCATAATCTGCTGCAAACTTAGAAAAGGAAGCACAATGAGGTGAAAAAAAAAAAAAGGAAAAAAAGAAGAAATGTAGCTTTAATCACTCAATGGTATTCCAACAAAGACGTTAAGAAAAATACACACAATTCCTTAAACTTTTGAAAGAACATTTCTATGAGGTGAGCTAGACCTTGCAAAAGAATTGAGAATAACGAGTTCAAAGCCAAAGGGTGCATTATATTTAGAGCCATATGATTTATTCAAGGTGTAGAAGTCGAAATCCTCATTTGTATAGTTGACTTTAAAAGCAAACTAGAGGGATAAATCATTAATTTGCAATGTATAAGGTCAGTGTTTGCTGTTCCTGCATTAGTAACAATAAAGCTATTGTAATTCCTTAAATATATCAAAGCTATCCGAATTTAAAATGGAATTCCATCTATGACTCATAAAATGTAAATGCAGAGGTGTAATTTTTTACACAAGGCAGGTTTAAGCCTTTAGAGCATTTAATATACAAGGACTAATAAATGATAGCACTAAAAACTATGATCACATCAGCTAAATGGATTATAAATTAAATTTCCATAATGTATGCAACTGAAATACAAATGTAGACATAAATCAAGGTATTTTCTAAACACAGGTTAATTACACAAATTCAAAACCTGTCTATTTTTTATGCAAAATAATCCACTTAGCATTTTTCAAACTGGTCTTAAGTCTTCGCCACTTGCAACACTTGATCCCAGAAGCCTATCAATAATTCCTTGTCAGGAAAAGCAGCAATAGGTATATTGAAGAAACTTGTATGTTATTTTTCAAGTGTCTGTCTTTTATGAGTGTTTATTGCTAGAAATTGTGCCAAAATGATTTGAAATAAAAAGGATTAATTATGGTAGAAGCTTTTTAATATAAGTGAGTGCAGCTGCAATGCAATTAATGCAAATTGTGACGCTATCAGGAAAATAAATGTGAACAACATCACTGGCTATTTCTGTTTGCTGCCAAATAACTTCAGTAATTTACTACATTAAGAATCAATAAAAAAATAATGCATTTCAAATGCATCACTATTAATCTTCAGGTAGTTCCAAAGTGAACATTTATAACTTCATCTAAAAACTATATAAAGCATTTTTAAATAAACTAAATTGTGCAACCTGAGAATAACTTTAATTACTCCTTCTCTTAGCTAAGTGATTGCAATATTCAAAACAAAGTATTTTTGGAAAGAAGACAAACAGTAGCGCTTTAATTAGTTTGAAAGTCAAGCTGTCCTAATAAAGTTTAATAAAAAATGCACTAAAACTCTGGTAAATGAAGTGATGATAAACTTGGGTTTTCCTTTGGAGAGGTAAATTCCACCATTACAGCTCCAGCACTGTGCACAGATGCTGAGAAATGTTGTGTACAGTATGACTAAATAAACTGGAACTTTATTTTTCAAATTCCGCCTAACTTCTCTGTTTCTCAGTCAGCATAAATAGATCAAACTACCTGTTGTTGCTGACAGATGTGATTCCACCCATTCCTGCCACGGCAATGAAGGCAATCAGCCTGCTGATTCACCTGGGCTTGTTTGCAAGTACAGTAGTTGTACAATAGAGGCTACAGGATCATTACAACATGGTGAATTAGTTCAAAATTTGCAGACTATTTGTGTTGTGCTTAGTTTGTGCTGCTGGGTTTTCGGTTTGCAGAGTGGGGTGGCTGCTCGTGGACACACATAGACACCATTTGAAGTTGAGTTCTCATTCAAATCCAAGTCAGATCCAATTTTGAGCCACAGCTGAAACTGGGTAGGAACAGCAAAATGGTGAGCACACCCTTAGAGCAGCCACTTGCTCACGGAAGTCCACCCTGATGTGTATTTTTCTTACTGAGCTAATCTAATGGCCTAAAGGGAGAATTCACTCTTTCCTTCTTTTTCCTGAGTGAACCGCCTTGGGGAGCTGTAAGTTACCTGCTTTCAAGCTTAGGTTGTTTTGCCTGTTGAACTCCCTGAACTGGCTTTCTGCAACATCATGAAAAAGGAAGCACGAGCCCAGCACTAGTGACAGACAAGGGAACAGTGATCACCTCTTACAGAGGTAACCAGCTGCAGCATTAATTAGCTGCAGTACTAAGCCGCATCATAAGAACATACCTATATATGTACTTTAATACAATATAAGGTCATGCTCTCCCTACAGAAGTTGTCCTTTTCTTTCCTCCTAAAACCAGTGAGCAACAACACTGATGGAAGAAACTGGCTTGTTCTTGGAGAGAGACGTCTTCTTCTGTTTGCTTAATCTGAACTTTCTGTTCATACATCATTTTGAGAGATCAAAGCCAGAAAATTTAACCAATATATTTTAAAACTAATCTCTTCTCAAAATTCAAGTACTCTCATCCCTTGGCAAGTTTCCTTTAACTCTTATGGTCATGACTGATGGGACTGATGCAATTCTACAATGGATTCTGAGAGTTCACTCTTCCTAACTTTCGTCTCTGATAAGCCCCTGACTTGACCTCATTGTCCCTATCCTGAAGTCCCACGAACTGCAGTTGACTTGTATAAGACAAAAAGATCCAGGTAGGAAGTCAGGAAAGGAAAAACTGGTGGTCAAATATGGCATTAGACTCCTAGTTTTTAATGTAGACATGTGGGGTCAACACAAACACCTTAACAGAGCCTATATATAATTCTGTCTCCTTGAAAGGCTGAGATATTAGCATTCCAGCTGGACAGAAGTGCCATGCTCCCAGTAGCTAAAAGGTTATGTCTGCTGAAAAGGCCAATCTGGATTCCCCTGCACTCTTTCAAACTCAAGTAGGTTAGAGATGCTCTTTAGGCAAAGTTATGACATCTCTAGATAAGCAATAAATTAACTTAGAAACTTCTGAAACAACAAAACAAAAAATCTGGTTTCAGTAACAAATTATTTTTAGTATTCCCCATCCCTGTGTTCTCCCAGTTATGTCAACCCTTCTTTATTTTTGTAAGATATGGTTGAAATAAATTTTCTGGTTAGAAGGCCAAGAGCAATTATGAACTTCATACATCTGTCTCCTCCTTTGTGTGTGAATGCCTACAGAACACACCAGAACGTTAAAAACAAGCAAAATAACAGAAAGCCTACTGCAGTTAGTACGTTTTCACTTCACGTTCAGTCTGAAGCCTATTGATTCTCTTCTAAATAATCTCAGCTACCTGGGATTACAGTATAGTTTGACTGTAATTGATTGCAGCATGAACTGGCTACAAAAGCCTTTACTCAGTTCAGTGACACAGATCACAATGTGGGCATCTAAAGTGATGAAAAATACGATGTTCAGATCCTTATGAATATACAAAATATATTCATCAAACACCTGTGATGTAGAGGAACAGGAACAGTTCTTCAAGACAAGCACCTTTCAGAACACAGGCATGCAATTAGCTGTAATATATAATGGAAGAAGGGTCAGTGCTGGAAGGACAGTTGTATCTAGTACGTAGTGAGAAAGGGAGAAGGATGACAGTTCTCTGGGCAAGGAGAACTGCTTATTTCAACACAGTAAGAATGATGCCTGACTGGGACTATCACGATGTCCTTTAAGTACTACACAGTCACACAAGGTTCAGGTAAGATCCCAAGATTTAGGAAACAGCTCTTCAGAAAGAAAAGATTTCATGCCATGTTTTAAATTTGAACAAAATTTAAGCTACTCTAGTCACTTCAGTCACATTAGCTATACATAGGAGAGGTTACATGAGCATTACAACATGCTGAATAAGGTTCAAATTGTGGAAACAATTTCATAAATGAACTAGCTAAACCTCCCTCCCTTGAGGTAGCCTTAGTGCCTTTACTTGCACTTCTAGGTCTGCAATTAATTCTCTCCTTTATTATTTCAACTAAAATCTTTCTTAAGAAAAATAATCAGCCATTGCTACTACTATGCATTAATCCTTTACAATCCAGAATTGTATTTTAAAAAACAATGCTAAAGTCATAACCCTAGAAAGACGCACAGCTTTTGGGCTGAGGTAGTAAATGACTGGGCTTAAATTCCATATTTCCATAATCAGCCCCCAAGACCTTTTCTATTTCAGTAATTTTAAGCAGCTACTATTAAATAATACTTAGCACTTACAGAGTGCAATTGATCTTCAAAGCTGTACAGAACCATTAATAAAAATGATCGAAAAATAGCAAAACCATTAGAACTTCCTTCTACCTTATTATTTATATCCTAGAAATATCACACTCACAAAGCCTTTGGGGGCAGCAAAGGCTTTTCAACCCTAATGAAAAAGATAAAACTAAAAATTTAAGTTACATTAACATGCTAATATTTTTGAAGCATTTTTAAAGCCAGCATTTAGAGATTTATAGATAAAATAATTTCTTACAAATATGCCTAATAATGTGCTTTAAGGTGGGCAAAACCAAAATTATATTGTTCCTAATGTCAATACGGTAAAATAAAACTAACTCTCTCAGATCTGTGTCACAATGCAATGTGTTACCTGGGAGCTTTAAGTCACTGCTTCCAGTTCTCTGAGCTTTCCAGTAACAGACATTTAGATAAATTTGTATTACCAGAGTAATAGAAAATCTGGTACATTATTTTCCATATATGAGTGCAAAAATTCATAGCTCACTTTTTGTTCAAACACTGGATGCCTTTTCTGTCTTTTAAAAAAGTAGGAGTCGAGAATTCCATGGCTAGATGTCTGTAATTTGGCTTCCGAGAGCTTTATTAAGAGCATTTGCAATGCTAATAGAAAAAAAAAAAAGCCTTTTGTAAATTGGTTTCACTTCAGATTTCCCACTCACTGAAGGTCAGCAAGTACAAGTTCATAAAAGTTCCAGAGATTTGGGGCAGCAAGACTCAGGTGTGAAGCAAGACTGTCAAATCTGCTGCAGTCGGTGTAAATCCCTGAAACGGATGGCAGGTGTGTGGCAAGCACAGAACAAACTCCTACATAACTCTTGAACACACTAGCAGAAAAATGTAAGAATCCATTTCCAAAGACTCCATTGGAGCATATCAAGTGTAATGACCTTGAGTTAATTTTAAATTTAAAAGTGGAAAGTCACACTAATATTTTTACTCTAAGAATTTAGGACATATTTAATTACAATAATGTTTAGTACCAGAAGAGTGCTTCAGAAATGCCAGCATTTGCAGAAAACCACCATTTCATCAGCTTGATACCTTCTTTCTGTTTAATAAGAACAGTTATCTCTGTAACTTAGGCCATATAAATGATATAAGTTTCTATCTATGTCATTTGGGGGTTTTGAGGGATGGGGGAGGGATGGACTACAGATACCTGTGGATGCCCTGGATAACTGATAGTTATCATTCATTACTGAAGTTCCAGTAAAGGCTTAATATATTTTTCTTGCCTCAAATTTAAACATAATTTAGGAAGAACTGAAGATAAAAGGGAGACATCTCCTCCTTATTTAATTTTCTGAAACACTTACTGCTATACAACTAACCTCTGGATATGCCTCTAAGATAAATCCATATTTTAACAGCACTGAAACAAGTCATTTTGGAAGACAGTTCAAATAGAATTAAGAATTTCAGTAAATATTCCAAACCTAATTGATTGAAATGGATGTAGGTGTTCCCAAGTGTGAAAAAAGATCAGGATACCATTACCACACACTCTAACTGTTTATTTATTCCCTGTCTAGGAACCTGATTTAGAGGCAATAAAATGCAATCAGTACACAAACCAGAAGCAGGAATCATCTGCTAATGGAACTTTTAATTGAGGAGTGACCACTGACATGAGGTAATTCTTTCCATGCAGAACTCCTTGCAGAGACCTCTATGCACTTTATCACGGTAAACAATCACTAACATATGCATTAAAGAAAATTTAAATACATTATGACCCAATAAATATCACAATCCATCAATATACACTTTTCCTTCCTAAAGATTTAGAGTTAAAATACTACGTTTCAGTAGTCTTTTAGCACTAGACATATATTTACAAGGTTAGTACTAACACAGCTATTTGTAATCAAAAGATAATTGGTTATGTTAAATGCACCAGTACACAAAGGAATTGTCAAATTGAGTAACTGTGCCAGAAAACAGATTCAAATTAGTTTACATCTGCATTCATAAATCATGAAATAACTTCCATAAGGTATCAATTTTGCTCTTTTATGATTGTGTTTCTGCACGCAGTGTATAACTAAAGGACCACGCCACTTTACATGGTAAATTCCTGCTTTGATTCCATTTCAGATGATTCAGGATTTTTGGAGACAAATGATCATCTGCTAACTTGCTTTTAAGCAAAATGCTGAGCCTACGAAATCATGTGCAGGGAAACTGAGATTAATAAAACAAAGAGTTTATACCAATTACCTCCTCTTTGTATGAGTATCACTAATTTCATACCTACCTTTTGAGGTACTAGTAGTATCAATTGTGGCTGCAGCACAAATCAATTAAGAGTCTACTGATCTAAGCTCAGCCTAAGCGGATCTAATTAAGCAGACAGTAAGAAAAGGAAAAGAGCAGACTAAAAATCATAAAGAAATAAAACGCCCACCCTTCAACAGTCAGAGAAAGAGTAGCAGTGCAACACTCGATGCACCATCCTATCACATATTCAAGTATACAAGCCCCAGTTCTCACTGTACAGTTTTCTTGCTTTGTTTTCTCTCTGCCAGCTTTTGGTGCAGAAAGGGCACTCAAATATGTCCTTGGAAACATTTCTTTGAAAGTTTTAACTCCATATGTGCAGCCTATTTATAATTTAAGAGTTTAGGATCTGAGCCAGAACTTGCTGTGAGAAGACTCCCACTCATTCAATCCGTATTAGATAAGGCCCAAGGAGGCTTAAGAACTACTTGTGTTTTTTGACAAGACGGATTCTACAGACACTGCTCATCCCAGAATTGTACCTCCCAGACAAGTGTAATAACACCTCGCACCACAAAGAAGCTATCACAGCTCTATTCAAAGTTACAAACAGTAACCACAAGGCACACTCTCTAAAACATAGAAAAAGAATTTCATCAATAATTAGGTCCCACATTTACTTTTAATAAAATTTGTATTTGAGTTACTATTACTCTTCTAAAGTTTAATTTTACCAAACTACCTATTTTATAACTCTTTTTCTCAATGACATATGTTTAACAACATTTAGATATGTGCACAGAACAGTCTGCTGTATCTGAAATCAGTACAGTAACTTATAAAAAGTCATATGAAAATAAACAAGTTAGACCTCCACCAATTTAATATCCACCAGGCTATGTACTAACCTCCTATATACCATTAAATATTAATGATTAAAGACTAAACCTAGATTGCCTAATCTATCCATCATCAAAATAATGCTAAAATTCAAAATGAACACACTGCTTTTTCTCAAACCTCGCTGCTTCTTCTATGGAAGTTCTTTATTTGGGTCCACAAAGGAAGGACTCAGTTCAAAACAACTCAAAAGACATTTTGTTCTCCATATGGCTTTCCAACCACTTAAAACAAAAGCTGGAGTTTGGCAAAACAAATTCAGATCTTTTCAGAAAACCTCAGTGCCCTCCCAGGACTGTAGGTTCTTTTGTTTAGAAGAGAGGATTTAATATTATATTTCAAAAAGTAGATGTTCTTCAGCAACATGAGCGTGTGACTCACAGTGCTCTTCAATATGCTGGAATAAGAGATGTGGAGATGGTAAAACTCAGTATAACCAAAGATGCTGAGTGTATTAAAAATCTCTAGAGTTAGAAAAAGTTGCCTTGTTTAAGATGCAAAGACAGTCACTGCAAAACAAAATAAATGCAAGGACTAGCAGGTTTATGTCAAAAAGGAAGTAAAGGAAACCATAAAAATTATCATACTAATCTACAGATTTCCTGTCATATTCTTAAACTAATGCTGACACTCTGAGAAATTTAAGTTTAATTATACTAAGAATTTGCTGCTTGATGTCAAAGAATTCCAAATGCAAAGAATGTCCTTTTTCTCAACATCTTGCACAGTAGCATCGTTGAATAAATGCAAATGTGAACTGAAATGTAGAAAGATAATATCGTATACACAACACCGAGTTTAGACTTAAACACAGTGAAGTTCAGATTTTAATCCTCTGTCATTGTTCTACCAACCACTGTTTCTGTTGAAATGGTTCATCAGTTTCCCTCTTTCCATGTTTGCAGCAGACCACTCCAGAATCAGTGTGCAGAAAATCCTCAGGTAATATTCCCAGGTGCTGCTTCCAAATTTCCTTGCTCTTGCTATGCTGCTTGAAATTTTGGCAGCCTGTCAAAGTAGTAACTATTGTGTTCTCCTGACCCAAGTCCACTTCATTGCCAAACCTGTAGCAGGACAGTTTGTACGACTTTTAGTGCTGTCAGAACAACTACTGCATGTGGAAAGGAAGCTAAACCAAACCAAGTGTCTCCCCATAGCCCAAAACTACCTAGTGGGAGAGGAAAAGGATTAGAATGTCGAGACCACTCACTCTTCTGGGCCATCACATGGGACAGCAAGCCTTTACTTTGCAGAGAGGACAGGAAAGAGAATTCGGGGTTAGAACTCCTCTGCCTGAGCATTCCTGACAGCCCAGGACATCCTCAGCTCTCAAGTAAAGCCTGAGACTCAGAGTCACTGCTGTGCTTCCAGTGGCCAAAACTGAGAGGTTCAAGTTTCCACCCCCTCTGGCGGTGCAAGACTGTTACCGGAGGGGTGCGTGGTAAGCTGAGCTTTTACTTTTAAGGAAGAGAAAGGAAAGTGTTTAAAAGGCACCAATGCTAAGATAATATTTACATTTCAAAGTAAAGTCACTGAAAGTCGAGAAAGGCAAACTTTGGAAGTGTTTGAGTAGCTGCTGTTTAAGCAAACTCATTTCTGCTTTTTTTTAAAGAATGATTTCAGACAACATGTGCAATTACATGATCACATGGTATTACTTCTACAAGACCTTTTGCTCATTCAGTGACTATAAAAGTTTTGTGAACAAGTCATGCAGTTTGTACACAGATTTTAACTTCTTCACTAAAAAAAATACACCTCAAATAGTAAATAACTTATCTAGGGTTAAAATTAATTTATATTTTTAGATAAAAAGCCATCTTTAAAGTTAAGTCTTAAATTTTCACGTTTCTACTTCTGAACTGACCAATTAAGAGAGAAGATGCCAAGCTGTTAGAAAACTTCCTGATAAGAAGAAAACTGAATTGGGTGTAACTCTATGGTACTGAAATTTAAATGCATTTGGATGTTAGTATGAAATGGTTACCAAGAGACAGATAAATTTTATAAATTATTATATTTTAATGTATTTGTTTTCTGATAACAATGAAGCTTCTTATGTGAGACTTTCTGGTGGCAGTACTCTTTACATACTGGTTTCCACAAATAGGAAATTGCCGTGGATGCCTGATTGCTTCCTTTGCATTATATCTATTTTGTTTACAAAGGAGCTTTTAATAATCCACTATTGCTCTCAAATAACCCTGTGCAAAGCATAAAATGGACACATTTTTGAAAACGGATGAGTGAGTATTCAATAACCTAACCAAGATCACAACACTGGCAGGTTTTGAATAGTATGGTCGTGCCTTATCTTTCTGTTTAATTCATCAAGTCTCTAAATACACTACTAAAAAGGTGTCTGTGCACCTGGGTAGGGGTAATTATTAAGTAACACTGTCAGTTCCTGCCTTATCTAAACATACTGCAAATACAAAAACAATTTATGCTTTTAAAATATTAAGTAATAGATCCTCAGATTTTAAAGAGACGAAAGTAAAACTATACTTGTAGCACTTTGAGATAAAACACATTTTGCAACTTCGGTCTCTATACTAATATTTGAAATTCAATTACAGAAGGCAATGTGTTGTTTTGGCACAGGAAATTAAAAGACTCAAAATTACGATTTTTATTTTTAAATAATGTTTCAAGTTTCCCCTATCAATTGAGTCCTGCCCCATTCCTAGATATACATGAAGCATTTTTATGATGAAGTAACTTCCTTACAATGCCACAGTATTTGCTTCCCCACTCCAAAAATCCATACATGCACAAAGGAAATAAAGCCTTAGGTATCTAACATTGGTCATAATCACAAACTACTGTATTAATACTGAATCCATCTGCCATTAAGAGCAGGAACATCATTCAAAGACTATTTTATTGAAATGGCTGATTTGTAATTTCCATTCCTTAGGAAGTTTGGATATGGCAGCAGGTGGGATGCATGAGCAGAGAATTTGCTTACAAAGTGGCAGTTTCATCTAAATCAGTTGGCTGGCAACTCTCAAGAACAGCACTGTTTCAACAACTCAAGTTTGCCAACAACATCCTCTTAAACCACTTCCAGCTACACTACAAAGACATCCAACTGCATGTTTAATCTCACTGCAAGTGAGCAGTATTTTAGCCTCCAAAATAATTCAGGCAGTTAAATGAGACTTTTACATTTTAATACCCTCAGTTTTAGATAGCTCCATAGCAGCCAATGCCTTTTCTTCACCCTGAAACAGAATTTGTATTCCCAACTTTGTTTCACATCACAAAATTTATTTCAAGGGCTTAGAATGAAATAGCCTCAGTACTAAACCTGACCATAAAAGTAAATTGAATAGAATTAATGTTTGTAATGGTTTCTCTCCCTTTTCCTTCCCCCCCTCATTTTTCATTTAGCTCAAGAAGTGTCTATTAGCCACTGAACATTCACATCACCAAAACATTAAGACCTAAAACTCAATAAGTATGCAAAATGTACAAAAACCCTAACACAATATCTGAAAATTAGTTTGCATGCAGCTTTTAAGTATGGTAAATGTTGATGGCAAGTTTTAAATGCTAGCAAGAATTCTATGCCTTATGCAACTAGACACCTTAAAATACTAATTTCATATATTCCACATGATGAAAATGTAATGGCAATCATATTTCAAAAAGGTCCAGGCCAAAAAGCATCAAAAGCAGAGTAGATCCATTGGCTTCAATCAACTTAACTTTAAGCAAGAGGACATACACAGACGCAAACATGTGCACACTTTGCTCAACTGGCAGTTGGGATATCGCAAACCCTCTGTATTACTCAAGTAAGCTTGTTAAAATGAAGAGAAATTTGGGTAAGATCTAGAAATAATGCTCAGACTCAACATCTGAAAGTTATTTTTCCTCAAGTCTAGAAAAATTATTTTTTTCCGCATCCACACCATATAAGTAGAAAAAAGGATTACTCAATATATTATACACCACTGTTTTTACCTTTCCAAGCATTCTTCCAAGAAAGTAGTAATGTCGGGCATATGAATCTCCCACGAGCATCTGTGCAGCAGGATTAGGGTAAAGAAGTCCCTCATTGGTGGTCTTAAAAAATCCCTGGTTGGGGTTAAATCCTGATTTCAGTAGCTCATTCAGAAATTCTCTGAAAATTCCACCACCATCAATCCCAGCTTCATCAAGACCATGTGCATTAAGTAAGTGAACACGAATGCGCTTTTTTAGGTCAGGTTCTACAGAGAAAGAAGTGAGACAAACTCAGATGCAGCTATCTGCTTCAATTTTTTTTGGATAAAAACACATATAACTACACATACAAACATATCTAATGTTACATTAAAAATTGAACTAGTAAATTGACTAGCAAAAGTCCATTACTGGCTTGAATTTTGGAATACTCAGTTTCTGAAACTCTTCCTGTAGAAAGGGCCTTGCTTTAAGAGTCATCAGAATAAGTATGTATCTGCTGGCAAGGATTACCAAAGCAGATAATATCTAATGAACTACACAGACAAATATACAAAGTACAGTTATTTGGCCAGGTAAATGGGAACAAAAGCCCCATGAAAGTAAGTTGGAAAGAGAATGAGACTGCAATAATCAGGAAGCATGTGGGTGAGAATTACTCATGTCAAAATGAGGAGATTGAACTTTTTAAGAACTTTCACACTTCAGAGCTGATGTACCTATAACTTACTAGCCAAGTAAGAAAATATGTAACTACATGGTAAGAACACTTATGTGTTATAAACAAGCTGATAACTTTATTGTAAACCTACCATTCTCAGGAGAAAGTTTATCATAAGCATCTTCATAAATATAATTTCTTCTGATAGTGACATTAATTCCATCCAAAAATGGCCCATCTCCTTGAACTTCCTGTTTATCAGCATAGATCAGTCTTTGAAAAATCTGTTGAAATGAGTTAAAAGAGCAATCGTGTCATTGTGCAGATCTGAATATTCAATGAGAGATGGTTATTCACTACTGTTACTATCCTTTCAGTTGCTTCAGGCACTTACTTTCAAGTGATTTGTCTTCCCTCTCATTGAGCTGCAGAAAGTTAATACAGAGCATGACCCAGGGGAGGGAAAAAGAGGGAACAGAAATGCAAAAAATCTTTTTCTGCTAAGATATCATCCTCAGTACTTTCTACGTAAGGAGGCACATCTACACACAGAGTTTTCTCTCCCTAACTTTCAGAGTTTGGAAACACAACATATTCAAAAACAAAGGGAAAAAGTCACATGAGTATGTTGCACACATCGAGCTTATTCTCCATACTAGTACATAACCTTTTGTTGCTGTTTGCAATGCTTAGGAATATTGCCAGTAATAAGAAATCTGGTATCAGTTCTCCTCTTACAAGCAGTGAACAAATAATTCAAAGCAAAATTATGGATAGCACTGCCATATTAAAAAAAGAGCCAGAGCATCAGACCAATTAAAAAAAAAATTATGCCAGGTGAAGTACAAACTGAACTTCACATTGTCCCTTTTCAAGTCATCACAACAGGAACCTGTTCACCTGTAGCTTACTGTGCTTCTGTGCCAATATGGGGCATAGAACACGAGAGGGTTGTTTAATATATAATATTTCCTCAATTCAGGCAGTGTACATTTACTATATTCTCTCCTGGCACCATTCCTATATTCAATAAACAGTCTAGTACATTTACCAGGGGATGTAATCTCCCAGTAACATCTCAGACTGCTTTTTAACCAAGAAGATTAAAGTATGAGTCTGCAGGGATGTTTAAAAACAACAAATTTGCCACGAAAGAGGAAATCTGACCACACCAGACAAAGCTAGTAAGGTCTCAAATATGCTGTTTCTATGGGCAACTGCTGTTGGTGGAGAAGATGTTCTTCAAACAGGAAGATTATACTACAGACAAAGCCAGATTCTTCCCTAAGGGACACAGAAGGAAGAAAAGAGAAAATAGTCCTAAGCTGCAAAAAGAGAAACAATGAATGGATTTAAAGAAAAAAAAGTTCATAATAAGAGCGATTAAGTATTGGAAGATTTGTGAAATCTTCATCTTCTGGAAATAGTCAAAACTCATCTGTACAAGTCCTTGCACACTCTCATCCAACTCTGAAGTTACTCCTGTATGAGGAAGGATCTGGACTGGAATACCTCCAGAGGTCTCTTCTGACCCAGGTTTTTCTGGCCTTACAACATCCAAGACACTTGGCCATAGGCACCTTCTTTTTATGCACAGGACATGAAAATATGCTCACCACCACACTCCTTCCTAAAGCACCACTAGATAGTTTATTGTAACCCAACTCCAGATGGAAAGAATCCCTTAGAGGTTTATCTCATAGCAAAACTCTTCTCAGTACTGACTCCTACAAAACTCAGTGTTCATTCATTTGTTAGTTCTGAAAACAACAACCCTAATGGCATGACTGAAGCATTTACAATGACTTTTCATTTACAACGCTGCCTGAAGCATAGCCCACACTGACCTAAGTATGGCTTAAATAGGTGGCAACTAAGGCACTTCATACAAATTGGATTCATTACCTCCCACAGATAAATATCAAACTGAAAGGCACGGCCCAATGTGCCTTAAGGTTAAAGAGTGTAACATTCTCTGGGGCCAGAAGGCTGAAGAGCCTACCATGAAACTGGACCCTGTAATTGCTTGGAAGAGTATCTGTTATCTGGTAACATAAGGTAAACATCTCATGAAGAAATTAGAAAATGAAAACACACAGGGAACAATCCACACACACAAACAGCACTGAGCTGTACTGCCACATTAAATTACACAGTAATAAACAGTAACTGATAAAAATAAAAAAAAAACCTTATTATGGTCTTGCTGTGGCGCTTTCCTCCCTTACTGCGAGTTGCTTTTTAAAGGCAGTGGGAGACTCCAAAGGAATGTTCATTCCCACTATGACACAAAAAGGACTATACATACTTGGTTCAAAATGCAGTATAAGAGGCCCTCCTCTGTTAACTATAACCATTCAGTCTATAGCTTTATCCCTCTCTCCAAGATCTGATGCAATGGTTATTTCAGCTTTCGTGATAAAACCACACAAGGTTTTATGAATTCTAATTGCACTAAAGAAGGTTTTATAAATTCCAGAAACATAACATATAAGCATCTCAACAGAGCTTTAAGACGTCCAGAGGTTGTAGACCATGACTTAAGTCATGGGATAGAGATCTCTGCTTAAGGTCACTTCCAATTGTTTCCCTGTAATCCTAGTGCAATATTGCTAGACAGTATTAAGATGTTTGGCGGAACAACTATTTCACAGAAACCTGGAAAAAAACACTCATTTTCTATGACAGCTGTCACTGTCTTTTTTGACAAATACAGACTGGCTTTCCCTATGGAATTATTCTTCATTTCCTTGATGGTGTCTTGAAACTTAAGATTTCCAAGACAATTCATGGAGCAATTTTTAGATAATTGATACTGTTGACAACAAAACAGTTAAAAATGTATATAACAGAATAAAAGCTCTAAAAATATTTATGATGCAAAATTAAATAGGTAATAGAACTAACAATTACATATATAAAACCTAAAAACATTCAAAAGCAAATTCAACTCACCACGTATAAGAATATTGCACATTTTAAGCTACATTGTCTATTGAAGTTCAGCTACTCAGCTATGAATGCAGGAATTTAATTTCCAGGCATTATTTTCTCGAAATGGACATCCATTTTCTCATTCTGAGCAAAGCCACCCACTGCTCAATTTGACACACAACTGGTGAGCATGCTCTGCTACCACAAGAGGGTGCAATCATGTAGATCAGTCATTGAACCGAGACTGCAAACTGCTCCCGGCTATCTCTGAATACATACTTCTAATTCTAATGTAATTATTATAAAGGGCAGCACAACTAGTCAAATAAGAGAAAAGTTCAGTTGCTATTTGAGTACTGAAGAAAAACAATACAGACTGCCACATCCTTCTGCAGCGAACTGATCCAGTTTCTATTTCACTAAGTGCTCTTTCCACACTTATTCAAAACAAAAAGCTAAAAGACAAATTTTATATTAAATTAGAAATTAGGTACCTTTACTCTTTCTTCAAAAGGAACTACAAAAGGTAGCTCGGTCAGAATTGCAAGTTGTCGTTCTTCAGATACAGAAAGAGGTGCTGGTTCCAAACCCACTTAAAATAGAAATAATAATTAAAAAAAATTTAGAACATTTTTAAGTAGTTTATTTTGCAGCAAATGACTCCATCTACTTTGTATAAAAATACATACATTAAAATACTTTATTTACTACTTAGTCACAGAAAGCCTTAACTTTCTTTAAACATTAGTTGCTACAGACAAACTGAAATACAAATAGTCAAAACACACTGAAAACAAAATGCATATAAAAATAAGTACTTCTGTATCTCTTTAGTTTATTCAGAAAAGAAAAAATCTTTTTATTCCTGGCATTTTAGCTTTTGAATTAAGAAAAAATATGTGATAAAAGGCAATTAGGAAGTTGTAATGATTTAGAACTTTCATTGCAGGAATACACAATATTCCCATCCTGATGATCAAATTAGTTTAAAGTTATTGTGCTTTTAACTACATCATCTACTTTCAGACCATTTTATTCAAAAAACCTAAGAATTAAACCAAATCTGATGAAACAAACAAATACAGCATTTATGTCTATGAGTTTTCTCTCCCAACAGCAAGGTCACAGTGATCATGTTAAATCCCAGTCACTTCAAAAGTAGTCAAAACATCATCAGGAAACTGCATAATGTACTTAAGAAGAAAATATCAGAGAAGAATTCAAGGAGCCACAGCAGAGAGACTCATGCACATGCAGTTCCCAAGCTACTGCGCAGCTCCTTGAACCTTCTTCTATCACAGAGGATGTTTTCAGGAAACAACTCAACTTCGGGTGATACAAACGTAGAAATTATAATCCTGTTTTAACTTCACGGGAGGAAACTCAGCTGCTGAGCACGTATCTGACCATAAGTTAATAAACTGTGATCAGTATTGCTCACTGACTAGACACTGGTTAAAGGTCCACCTAGGCTTCAGTCTGCAGAGGAAACAACACCCACAGTTGCTTTGTTGTTCCATTTTCATCTTTAATAACCACCTTTCTGAAGAAAGACTCCAGAGTCTAGAGTACTAATAGACCATATTACAAAACAAGTGAATGCTTCATGTCACTCTCCAGTCTGGAAGTTCACAATGACAGTTTTTTCCTTTGGCTCCTACCCATGGTGACGACCATTCTGCTGCCATTCTGCAACTGGACATCACTTCAGTGTTCATTTTTTGGTTTTAGCTTTTTTAAGTCCTCAAAGAACTCTAAGTAGGGATATTTTAAGCACCAATTTAATAGGATGTGACTCAAAACATCACTATACTTCATGGATATTCATTTGGGGCAGATTTCAACATTGCAAGCTGTTGGAATTTCTGACAAAATACTTATCTGTGATTACCATTAGTTTACTTAGTAAACATTTTTAATTAAAGTCAATGTATGCAGCCTATTAAGCTAACAGTTAAAAGCACTTTAAATAAAAAGTGCATGTACAGCAAAGGTAAACTACTACATGACTTCGACAGTTCAATTATTTCAGTCAATTACTCAATTTTATCTGCATTTCTTCATCACAGTTTCTTTCTTTAAAGAGAAATATGGGATGGAGTCATCAATACAGAGGGCATTTAGAGCTCACGAGTCTGCCATTTAAGTAAATGAAAAAGCACAAATAAACATGACCATATGTGATTCGGCAGTACTTTCACACTAATTGGCTTTAGCCCATATGGAGTCAAGAGGGATTTAACAAGTCATGTGCACGTTGTTACCTGCTTGTTTTCACACATTCGTGTTGATTGCACTTTTTTTTAGCCTGATTTCATATGAAAACAAGGTTTACATGTACAAATTGATTGCATCATCTCTCTTCACCATCTTGCCTCCAATATGTGTTTTGAGCTAAGCAAGTGAACTTCACCTTTGACAGAGGAGATTCCAAAATACTAAGTACTGTGAAAACTTTCAACTGGACAGAGAAGATAAATTCCTTTAGTGAACTTCAATACACAAACAGCAAGGAGAGCTCTATACAGTGTGTCAGCTTGTTTGACAGCCAGCCAGGAAAAGAGGGCGTACAGCTGCTCCATACCAACCACAGCACGTGCGTTCCTCATCCACCAACTGCCCAGACCAAGGCAACTAATGAATCAGAGGGAACTCATGTTGTTTTGGAAAGCAAAACAAGGCAGAGAGCTCAAGATACTGTATGTATGAGGGGAAGGAGACCAGTAGGAGAATGTGGAAGTAATAAATGTGGAACAGGTCAGGCAGTGGAGAACATCAAGACAGTATATACAGCTGTCAAGAGTCATGTAGGTCAATGGAAGAACCACGGGTTGCTGATGTGGAGCCTGTAAGGTACACGGGATACAGGCCTGCTGAAGCCTGGCAATTTGTGATAAAAACACCTGCTTTTAAGACTTCATATTATCAATCAATCAGAGTAGGTGTTTTCCAAAGAAAGAGACTAAACGGAAAAAAATACAATATTCAAAATTCTGAGGAATAATTACATTGGACTAACCAGTTGTTATCTGGAAACTATACTAGTAAGGTAATCAAAGTAAACTTTTACCATCATGGCTACTGAAATACATTATTAGAAGTCCTTAGCATTTAATTCTATACAGGTCTACAGCAGCATTCAAAGGCTACATGATCTACTGTACACGGCTAAGCTAACTCAAGCAAATTACATCATCTTGAGCGAGAGTAAGGTTTCCTGTAGATTAATCATTTTGCTGCTTAAAGGCCCCATTTTTAATTCATTATTAAATCTGCACAAGTGTTAATGATTTAATGATTATTTTATCTGAGGTAAAACTCTACAATAGTGAACCTTAAAAGTTATGAAATCTAAAAGAAACAAGACTGCCTACATGAGAAAGCATCTCAGCACAACCATATTTACCCTGATTCCTAAGTTGTCCAATTCTCTCATCTTTCTCTAGAAGTTGCATAAAATCCAGATATTTTGCATAATTCATGGGGTTAAGTTTCTTAACTAATTAGAGACAATGTTTATAACCAGCAATTAATATTTACCATGTAAAGCTTGTTTGTTACAGTTTAATATACAATAAAGATGTTTCTTTATAGCAAACAGTAAAGGCAAAACCTCAATTCTTTCCATCTTCCACAACTGTACTAATTTTCTATTTTGTGCAACTGCCTTTTATACATATTAATACATAGAGTTCTAAAACATATAATTTGTTCACCTCATCATTTCTCCTCATCAAGGCCAGCAGAAGCTTGGGCAAAGCTGTTATTAAATTAGATAACGTTAAACATTCTAAAGACATACACACATGTATACAAACACAATTTTTTTTAAATATCTGAAACAAAATTATGAAAGATTGCCTCACTTCTGGCTACCAAGACTTAACATAAAATACTCAGTGGAGCTCTAGAAGAGGTAGATTTTTTCTGCATAAGGCAAACTGTTATTCTGACTTAGCAAAGCAAAAATTTCATTGACAGTTTCTCACCATCCAAAGTAGATTGCAGTGGCCCTATCCTTCCCATTCTTCTGACTCTCCACACATGTCTGGCGGATGGCACATACAGCTGTGTAACCTAATAAATTAACAGTATTTTACAGTCAAATATTAAATAATTACACATTACAAATTACTATTACATAGTAAATATATATAGCAGTGACATCAGAAAGTGTGTCTGAATGCCTAAATATCTTTTCTAATTATTCTTCCCTATACTTGTGCCTTAAAGCTGAGTTGCAAAATTAACAATATAAAATAAAGTCTATTTAAGATACTAGAGAGGCCGAGTCTGAATTTTGAGATGTCAAAAAATTTCAATTTACTTTTTAGTGAGAATTAGGTTATCACCAGCGTTCAGGAGTACTATTACTCAGGTGTGCAGGCACTATTTCCTATGATTTATACAGAACTCTCACAGAGAGAAATGGGGATCTTAAACACAAGACAAGAAAACGTGCAATCATCAAAAACAAACAGAAAAGTTCAGTGTTAACTATTCCATGCAAAGCTTCGAACCATTGAGATATCAAATGGTGCAAGGCAATCTGAGGTGTAAATTCCTTCCTAAAACCCAAGTTTCCATTGATTCAAAGGATATACATGCACATTCATATCAGCTTTCTCTTCTGCATGCACATACACATTTTTTAAGCTCAGTATCTTATTTCTTTTAAAACGACCATAGAAAAAAAGTAATTAGTAGGTGAGTTAAGTACAGAAAATGCTAATAAATTTTCTTTTATTTTGGAAGAGAATTTTGAGGGTGTTTTTCCCACTACAGAGCAATTCTTTTATTTAGCATTTTTGCTAGGAGAAAAAGCAAAAAAATGCCAACAGATTTTCAGTTCTCTGCTACAAATGCAAATGACTTGCACAGTTGCACTCTAGAGCAAGCTTTTCTTCATGGATTGGAAACGCGATTTAACATAAAAGTTTCTTAACAGATGCAAGGCTTTTACATTAGAGAAAAGCAACAGTACTCCAGGTTTTAAACGACACAGTCTGTGCAACATCAACATCAGTGATACTGTCAGGAATCAGACATGCTACCATTGAAATATTGGCACCTGTAAGGTCTTACCTTATCTGCTTTAATGTTTTCTTGTTCTGAGAGCCAGTGATTTGGTGGGCAGAAATTTCTCCTTGTATCTCTAGATTTCAACATTTTTACTAAGTTTGTGATGACCTAGGTGTCAGAAACACATCCATTCAATATGCATGTAACACTGTGAACAAAGTTACATAATCTAAAGAAAATTAGTAATACATGAAAATTTTATTTAACTTGCAAAAAGTTGGTCTTAGACTTGAATACCTTAGAATGCATTTACGTAATTGTGGTTTACTTGTGAGTCATCAAAAAAAAAAAAAGGCTTATTAAAATCTCATCCCAAAACATAAGAACCAGGACTACATAGGACTTAGTAAGACTGCACACCTAAAATGTTGTATGCCAGTTCAGGGAAGTCTAAATAAATCACTACTTTTTGTCTGCAGGCAGTTTGCAAAAGCTTTAGTGAAGACAAATTTCATGTATTTGAGATATATATATATATTTGACATAATGCAAAAGAAAGAAAAAGTGGTTTCCATTTAAACTTATAATTAATTACTTTAGCTTTGTTTTAATGGTTTGGAAGAAGGCACTGCTGCCTGCTTACAGGCAAGAAGCTGTTCTGAAGCTGCCCTCAGGAAAGACTCCAAGATATGTACAGTAGTCTCTTTGATGAGATTAACTTTAGCCATGTTCAATTTTTATCTGTAACAATATGTTTCTGATGAAGTAAACAAGGGAAACTTTGCTATCAGCTTCTTTTGTGGGTAGAACCAGAGCCTCTGAGACACCCTCTAGATTTACATTTGTAATTCAGCTCATGGAATGCAACCCTGGCTCCTGAAAATAGTGAGAGTACACACTGGATTTAGACAGTTCCACTGCAGGTTTAATTCCTGACTGCCAAAGTGGGACAGAGCAACTCAGGATTTTACCACTTTCCAAATCACAGCAAAATATCATCAAATTCATTTGAAATCTACACAGCCTGCAGAAAGACTGAGTGACAAACTAAAGCGCACAAATAGAAGATGGCGTAGTATGAACTTCATACATAAAAATACCCCTGGGCATGCCATCTTTCTTAGAAAAATAGACATATTGAGGTTGTCACTGGTGACCTTTAAATCGAAAGTTTATTTGCAATTTAAAGACAAGTAATTAAATTAAATTGTGCAAACATATATTAGATCAATCTATGCAAATTACAAATTCAGTGGTGCATTAGGACTGTATTCAATGCAATCAAAACATTATCAGTTACTCTCACTGCTATTAATGCTTATGCTCATAAGTGAAATGTGTTGTAAAATCAGGCAGAATAGGCTGGATAGAGGCTATCTTAGACTTGTAGAATGAATAAGCATTCCTTAATTAGCCCATCAGGTTAAGTGCAAGCCTTAATGGGCCTTTCCTAAAGTCTAGCATGACATCTTTCTCCAAACATGGCCAAGAAGAAAGTTCCATTAGCAATATTAATACAAGCTTAGTTGATCATTTTCATTCAATTAACTTCTTTCAATTAAATAGATAGCTTGACAAAAGCAGTGATAAAAGACCTGAAGGGACAGCTGATGACTCCAACTGAACATTAGTGTGCGAGAGGTCGCCAGTATTAAACAGACTGTAAATCTAGCATTCAATTTGGAAAATGCATTTCTTCTGCTCCCACTTCTTTAATGAGCAATTTTAGCTGACTGGATGTGTTTGCTGGAGAATTTTCATGACAAGTCAAGCACTCCTTTTTTCAGCAACAGTTATATTAGGGGTTTTTTTTCTGCCAACAATTTCAGCTTCTCTTAACTCATGTCTCAGGTAGGATGCCATGGATAAAACTAGCAGAAATACATTGGTAGGTATCCAGAAAAAACATACATTAAGTTCACATTTGCTAAGCCAGATTCACCTTCTCATTGGTATTCCAGCAAATCCAAAAGGAATAGTACCAACAGATTTTAGCAGAACACCAACAAAACCACTACAACATGGTGCCAATACAGTGACGTCTCTAATACAGAAGTAGCTGAGTAATCATAAGACTGTTAGAATTTCACACCTACATAAAGTTATGATGACATATCTAAGTACCTCGCTGAATGGGAATCCAAGTTATACCCCATATTTTATACAGTCAGTTTTTGTAAAAAAGATCAACAAGAAAATTAAGAGTTGTCAGACGCAAAAGAAAATGTGTTACAGTTATGAGAATCAAGTTACTCAAAGTTCAGCAAATATGCCAAACCGCAACCTTCCCAAATCCATCTTCCTTGTTATAAGACATTAAAATTAGAGAAAGGAAAAAACACCTGATCTCTTATCTTCAGCGGAAGCCTGGAAATTACATTTAAGTATGTTCTGAAAATGGACACAATTTACCTTGAATAACTGAATCCACCTTTTCTGCTCTGTCTGTATACATTGCTGCATTTCCGTATTTTTTGTTACTCCAACACTTCTAAATGCTGCAATATATTCCTCACGGACCTCTGGTTTTGTTTCTGGGTAAGCTAACTTTATGATTCCTAGACATGCATCTCGAAGGCAGCGTGATAGTATTACAAGTTCTTCTAGTGTAAAAGGCATCATTGATGATTGTCTTTGACCTACAGCTACATAAAACACAAGTTTAAGTTTCCTTAAATGACTTTTTCTTAATTATTTTATTATTTTAAAATATACTTATTTCATTGAAACTTTAATATTCACATACAAAACCTAAAGTCAGAGAAAAGAACACCCAAAACCAGAATCAGTAAATATTTATAAAGGAGATCAAGTCTTGGAACTGTTTGCAGTCACGAATATTTTAATTACAATATTCTCTTGTTTTGTGATTCCTGGTATGTTAAATTTATACATTAGACTATAGATTCAGCCCGGAAGAAGTTCACTCTCTTCACTAACTCATTAAAAATTATCATGATTAATAACTCCCTGCAAAGCTACAGTTCCCAATGTGCACACCATCAATTTTTTTCTCTTTTTTCTAAATGCAATCACCATGAAAGAGCCAGCTGACAGATGAGTGCTCAGGGGACCATCAGCAAGTCAGCCCACAAGAGCCTTCCTCAGGGATGTCAGCAAATCACTGCCCAGAGAGCTCCAGCCTTACACAAAAACATTTTGCAAAGTGCTGCTATTTAGTATGCTGGAAACTCACCTTCTATTGGATCACCAAAGAATTCATTATCATGAATAGAAATAAGTGAATGACTAAACAAAGAACTGAAAAGGTAGAAGAGAGGGATAATTCGGCTGGAGTCTTCTAAAGACATTGGAGAGCCTCTTGAAATCACCTGAAGGAGTGGCACCATAGACCTTAAAACATAAATGCAATATAAAAGAGATAGTTAATTAAATACTCTAAAAAAGCATCACCTTCAGCATTCTAGTAAAAAAGTACAGTAGTGGCTCATACAGCAAAAATAAGGATGGTTCTCTCAGTTAAATAATTATTTCCAATTCTTGCAAAATCAGGTTACTCTTTGCAAGTTCTTGTCACTAGCATCTCAGTGTCTGCATGATGGGTAAACTGGCATTAGCTGTTACAGACTGCAGAGCCCTTGGAGACACAAAGCAAAGAGAGTAACTAATCTGCAGGTCCAATGCCTCAGCTCCCAGGAACATGCTTCTGCCACCATCAATTTCTGCACAAGTCAAAGAATGTCAAATAAAACTCACACACTCAGAATGAAGGACTTGCAGCTTTGGTGTTTATTACATTGATGCTAGGAAGCACTCCAAAATTACAAACTATTCAACTTATTTTAAATAAGTATTTTCTTGATTTACAAGTGTCCAAGATTTTTCTCCGTTTTATGAAATCACAGGATGTAAGCAACCATACCTCTAACTGTCCCATTCCCTTTTCACTAGATATACTCTATTTTAACAAAGACTCAGTTTCAGAAATGGCACAATACATACCCTGTGATCATTCGTGTAGTCATTGAAGATATCAAATACCAAAGATGCCTCAGGAACCTGGCATTAAAGGCCAAACTATAAAGAAGCCTGCAAGAGGAAGTTCAAATAAATTGTGTCTTCCAAAATACTGTATTCACAAAACACAATGCTTCTGTAAGAACATTTCTCAAAATATCAACAATTTAAATCTATTTTTTCAAGATGGAAGTTCTCGTTCTGATCAAACCTGGTGAAAGCCCCAAAAGCTGAAAACCAAGCATAAAAATCCTTACACTTAAAATACACAGCTTTCATTAATTCAGCAACAAACCATACAATATAAACCCACATTTGCAGACTTCTGCAGAATTCAATACACATTAATAAAAATAATAGACACTCGAGTTATTTATCTGGGACTTTTAAAATTCTACTATAGAAAATCACACCAAACTAGTTAACAGATCACTTCTGTGGTTCTTCTGACATTAACAAACATAACAATTTTTGCAAAAGGTAGATTAAAAGACCTTCATTTATGTCAGAACTATTGATTTACAATTACATAGCAATTTTACTGGTATACTCTGCTTGGCATATAGAAGTAGAACAACATAATGGAGCAATGTCTGTTAGGACAGCTACACCTACACTAACCCATCTGTAGACAGAAAATCGTTTATGCACCTATAAAAATAAATGTGTTCACAATTATATGAGTAAGTTATATACAGGACTGACTTTAACCATATTATGTCAGACATGACTACAGCATGATAAACTTTTTAAAGGAATGAAAAATAAAAAAACTTTCTGGAATGAAGAACTCTCCCCCAGACCATTTTTTTTTTAACCCTGCAGAAAGCAAAAATCACTTGAAACAATGTCTTCTAGGAAACCAAACAGGATGTCACTTTATGAAGTGAAATTAAACACTTGATTAAACAGTCATTTCTTGGGTATTGAAGAAAAATATTCAGTTAGTTTTTCTAAATGCTACTATTCTAGGTCTCCTAATTACAATTAGAATAAGTAAAGTAAACCAGATACTGAGGTCCGCATCTCCTCTCAGTGGTCAATAGCTTTGTAACACCAAAATTCTCTGTGATCAAGCATACAAGAGGTAGGAGGCTGGGAAATGGAAGTAGGAAGGGGAGACCAGATGCCTGAAAACACACTAGTTATTATGGACTAAGTGGATAAATCAAAACATGCCAGAATGCAAAGGGAAAGGAAGCACACATTTCATTCAGGAAAAAAGTAAAATATCAATGAAGACTTAAAAACACTGGAGAATGGTGTAAGTGGCAATTCATTCAAAGACATTAAATAAAATTTAAAAAACCCACAAAAGAAAACTTCCATGCCCACTCAGAAACTACTGCACAGTGACACATGGCCCTGCACGTTGGTGAATGCTATGCAGTTTGACTCAAACTAGAAGCAACTGCAGATAATGGCAGTTTAAGCTCAGTTTTATTGCAAAATTATTTTTTTAATTATGTGAAATTTTTGAAAAAATCCAACCTGATACATGGGAATTTTACTTCCTTCTAAAGTCACATTATTTCAACATTTGGGTGAAAATTATGCATTTTCATGTAAGGAAGGGCTTTTATACCTAGCTAATTTAAAATAAGGTTTTGTATTTTAATGTTTAAATACATGAATGATAGCTCAGATGTCTCGGTTTCCAAAATGAGAAAGTTCCTCAGTGACCTTCAGTTCTCAGCCTCATATTTGAAATGAAAAGTAATTTGGCACAGTGCCATCAGATCTCATACAGCTTCCAGGTGAAAACTTGTTAATTTTACAATCAACCCTGGAAATCATGTAATAGTTTTAGCAGAAATGAACAAACATTATGGACACTGAACACATCATAATGTAATTCACTTTTTCATTCCGGCAATATTCAGCAATAATGAAGGGGAAAAAAAGACAAACCATAAGAGCTTATAATAATAACCTTTGTGTAAGTTTTAGCTATTTTTATTCCATATCTGTGATCCAGTTAGCCAATTGTGGCAACTGCTCTATTTCATGGCCCAATTCCAGAAATGCTGAATGTATTCAACTCTTACATTTCCCTTTTCAGAAAATCTGGTTAAATACAAAAATGCTAACATGATATAAGATGGTGTCATGCAGTCTATTTTGTTAAGATGAAATGCCTAAAAATGTGAAGCAGATGAATTCATCAACTCTAACCTTTCAATTCTATAGTTTACATAACATGACCAGAAAATAAACATGAAACTGCAAATTAAACACAGAACTGCTGACTGGGCCTTGTGTTACAAAAGTTTTGCATCACTAGATTCACCTGAAATATAATCTATTGCAAAAGGAAATGGCAGAAAAAACCTGCAACCTTCCCACTCCAAGCACAGAAATGGGCTTTCCAAGCTGAATGTAACAATTGTAAAAAAAAAAAAAAACCACCATAAAATGCAAACATGGCTTTGAAAAGTCCTTTCTCTGCAAACACTTAAGAAATTGCCTATACTAAAGTTTCAAAATTTTTAGCTTCACACTGCGGGGGGAAAAAAAAGGAAAATCAAAAAGAATTAATTAAGAAATCAAAAAGTAAAAAGCAAAAACTTTTATAGTTCAAATAGATCAAAATCTACCTCCTTTGGTCTTGTTTTTTTGGCAGAGATCTGCATCTGCTTAAAAACAGCCTTTCAGGTAGAACTACATTAAAATAACACAGTGCAAGAATTCCTGATAAACTGCAGAACCTTACAGGGATGGGTTATATATCCTGAGGACAAAACCTTATCAATTCAAACAGTTTAGAGAACAGTTAATATGTAAGTTTGAGTGTCCATACACTCTTCACCACTTCCTCATTTAAAGAAAAAAACCACCCCCACAAAAAAAAATAAAAATCAGGAGTTTCATTTTCAGTATTTGTACTACTCTAAAAAAAACCCAAGTGGCTGAAGTTTAAACCCCTCCCATCTGGGGGTTTTGCATTTTCTTGACAGTCTCACCGAACGCCACCAACTTTTTTATTATGAGATCATTATACATGTTTTATGTAATGGATTCATTAATAGATTTTCTGTAAAGCTCAATATTAAGATTTAGCACTGTCATTTGGGAGAAGAACCATTTTTCTGCTGCCAGAAAGGACAAACTCCTTTCAAGAGGAAAAATGCACATTGTGTTAGCCACAGGCTATGACGGAGTTAAATTCCACCTGGTGATTTCTGTCAAGTATCAATTTTAATCATACCAAATTAAATTATCTGCTCCCAAAAGTAAGTACATAACAATCATTTATTTAGAACCTTGTTTCTCTCTCTAGGTATCTAATTGTCCACAAGGGCCACGTGATTTATGTGCACTTGCCAGAACAGTATTTTGGGCACCTCTGGTTTAAAAAAAGTGTCAAATTCCTCCTGTGCAATGGGACAGATTAAATGACCCATTAAGCTTAATTTAGCTGAGGCACCACTACAAGTTAATTAGTTAAAGGCAAGATTTTCAGTCTAGGTCATAAATTGGGCCCAGTTTCCCACTGAGACCATTTAATTTAATGAAGAGAATACACCAGAATGAGAGGAGCTCACACAGTCTGCGACAGGTCACTGCTGCCGGGGCAGCAGGTTTTGTCACTCCAGAACTGTGAGCACCAGACAGCAGCAGAGCCATGCTCAAATGAACTGTCCTGCTCTTTAGGCTGCCTCATGCTTCTGCATCTCTTTGTACTGCACCAAGAATATAAAGAGAATCTTAAAAAAAAAAGTTAAAACTGAATATACAAAGATTCTGGTTTTAATAAAAACACAACTGTGTCAAAACATTCCCTGAAGAATTTACTGCAATAGCCTCATGTAAAGCCTACATCTCAGCACATATGAAGACAGGCTGTTCAGATTACACCACAATGTCATTCCAAACAATTCTGAACCACAAATTAAGCTTAGCAATGTTATATTAATTAACGAGTAGTGACACCTGGTCAGTATGAAACTGTTAAACCCAGATCAGTGATCACTCAGGGCCACTGATCAGACTGACAGTGACTGATGGCTCAGTACAAGCACAGTTTCCATCACTATTTAATATTCAGCTGTGATGACCTGAGGTCTAAAGTATTAAATGACACCCCTAAATATTTTGCAGAAAGAGAATCTACTATTTATTTGAAGAACAGTTTTGAAGAAAAAATGCCTTGCAAGTCTCTCTATAATGAGAACTACGCTCCAAACTGTAGTAACTGTATTCAATAGTATCAACTTTCCAGTGAAAAGATGAAAGCCCTGTGCCTCTGAAAACAAGCACAATTCCCAATGACTTCTTTAACCAGGATTTTATTCTACACCTCTCATCTGGGTTATTGAACATAAGCTAGAATTCGTTTTTTCCAGAATGCGACTTTTTTCTATAATTGGACTTCACTGAATATTTCCAGAACCTACTCAGAATTTATAAAAACTCCTAACAACTAATCCAAGGTACTGTGTTTTTCCCATTGTCCACCTCTGGACCCCACCACTTATGGCTGACTTGGAATCAGAACTAGTAATTAATGTCTACTTAATTTACCAAATATCTGTGTGAATTAACTTCATTTTAACCATGGAAGTAATTCCACCGGTATCACTGACACAAATCTTATTATCTCTACTACTTACTTCTAAAATTCAGCTGTTTTGGAGCTATACAAAAGTTAAAATTTGTAAATTACTTTCCATCTGAAGATGTTGACTAGAGCTTTTGTAACTCCTGAAAGTATCCAATGTGTAAATAGCTTGTTATCACAAATAATTGCAAAGACCCAATGTGGCTTCTCAGAGGAAATAGATGCCATACTCATACAATTAAAGTTCTGTGACTTCTTTATTCATTAAACACCCTTTTCCACACAGTTCACCAGCAAACTTCAAGTCAAAGCAGTGATGCATTTAACTTCAGTAATTACTATCCAAGGTAATGCAACAATAAAGCAGGAACAGTAATTCAACGCTGCTATGATCTCCAGGTCTCACATCCTGCTCTAATGCAATTAGTCTACAAAGAACTAATTACCCTAATCGAGCAATCACAGTTTCACTGACATCTTACTTCCTCTAACAGCTATAAACACCACTGGGCTAAGATAGCACCTAATTAGTTTTCTGTATCACTGTTTACAATGCAGTTTGAATTATGTTTACAACATTCCCTAAATACTTACTTTACTACCAGCAACTACATACTTACTCAAAACTACTTGCACCAGAGAAGTGTTAATACTTATGGGTCTCGGTCTGATAATAAAAAGGTGAAAAATCATCTCCCGTTGTTCTGACATTCGTGGTTTGCAATGTCTGTAAAAGAATGCTGTGCACACGAACACGTCCTTTATCTCTGAGGTGCCAAAGCCCTTCCCAAACATTGATGATTTTCAATAGTTAGGAATTGTTAATCTGTAGCAAGATATTTTGGCTATATCCTAAAAAGCTGAGAGAATGAGTTGAGTTCAGTGCTCAGCTATACAGAGACTGTGGAATCCATAGCACTGAATGTTTTAAAAACAAGCTAGAACAATTTCTACTAGAATGACACTCAACACTGCCTTTGAGCAAGGCAATGGATAACATCCTTCCAAAAATGTTGATGGCACAATGAATAACATGAAAAATAAGAAACAAAGAATCCACTCTTTGGTTTGTGTGGAATGATGATTTAAATTGTGAAATTCCAATTTATTTCAGCTGATCATAAAACAAAACAAAGAAAAAGCCCCACAAGGTATTTAAAACAAGTCTGTCTAATAAAACCAATTTCAGATGTATTACAGCTCAAGATCACTATTATTTATACTTGCCTGACTTTTGGCACCATCATTCGGTGTTGTACCATTAGTGTGTGGCAGATTGATGCCATCAGGGTAAAGACCTCTTCACTAGCAGAGTCTCTCCAAACCATGTTCAGCAGAGTGTTTGTCTGCTGCTTTGTATCCAATTTCTTTAGACACTCCTCAGTTATGTACTGAATGGATATTCTCCCATCACCCTACAAACACATCACAGAAATGTATGCTTTTAATTATTTTTAATAATCAAGTATCCCCTTTTCAATAAAAAAATGGTACTTCCAGATTTTACTAGAACCTAAAGTCTTCTTGTATAATAAATAAAATGAAAGCACATATGTATATTCCATTCTTAGAAGTATCAGACTCAAGAGCCATCTTAAATCCACAAGCTTTCTATGAGAAAAAAAATGGAAGAAAATACTAAGTTGCAACATTCGGTTAGTACATTTCATGGTATCTTAGCATCATCATGGACTTACAGAATGTAGAGTGTAAAAAGTCTCCCTAAAACACAAATTTAAAGAAGTTCAAAGCTTTTAAGTAAAAGCTCTGTCCTTCAGCAGACACATCTGTAGTTTAAAATACCTTATTATATAATGTAAGCAACAACTTTCATTTACTTACAGTGAACAGTCATCTCAAACATGTTTCCTGCCATACACAGCTAGAAAAATACAGGGCTTAGGGTGATCATGGTTCTGCCTATCTGTGCTGCTTACCAATGTAGTTGTCATTTTACTGATCTCTTCATCCTCATCTTCAGAATCACTGTTTGCATCTTGACAGTTTGTACCAGCAGCAGACACAGGCAGCTGAGAGAGAAAAGTTTGTAGGACCCTCAAATACACAAGAAGTCCTTCCTCTGAAAGGGACCCTACAGCATGTACATTGAAAAAAAAGATCGTCAGCCAGATCACACCATAGCATAAAACATGTTTTACCAGAAATACCTCACCAAAACAAGTTATGCCAAATCTTATGAAATTAATGTGTTTTTTACTGAAAAGGGTAAGAATAGGAAGTAAGAGATCTCTCCAACATTTTTCTCCACGAGCTGTCCTTTATACTTGGCAATGTTGTGGAAATACATAATGTATTAACTCCAGTATGAAAAAAAAACATTAACTGGCCGCTCAGCTTGCTCACCCAAATATGTTTCTCCAACTGTTAACACAAAGTAGAAAAGCCATGGGGCTTGATCACTTCTTCTTGAACATCCACTTTCTGTTAATAATAGTGCATTCAGAAAGAGTTCATAAGGGAAAACGGTCTGCACATCAGCAAGCGCTGGAATGACGAAATGGAATATCTGATCTGTAAAAGGTGCTGCCAGAAACTCCTCTGTGAAGGCTGTAAAAATCTGCTGCCTGAAAACAAGAAAAATTGTTGTGACCGAAGATATAGGCAAAATTTCCCACAATTACACCCATGGGATAACAGATCAATTTGCAAGTTTGCACACATCATCAAAGGGACTGCAAAGATGCACGTCATTAATCCTGGCCTAGTACACCAAATTTCTCAGATTTGTCAAAAAATAGCTCCTTAGAAATCCTTCTCCTGATGATCTTACATGTAATTTTATCCTTAAAATTCTTCATGAACTCACAAAAACTATTCTGAAGTTAAATACATTGTTTATAATCTATTTTTAAAGAAATCTAAAAAGCACAATGTCTTTTTTACACAAATTGCTACTTTAACACAACATACCACCGCATCTGATGCAACCAGTTTGATTTGTTCCTTCTGTCTACATACCTGACTACCTGACTCTTCCCGCTTATAAGATGAATTAGTTATTTCTCTTCATAAATCTCAGCTCAACTGTCACAAAGTTCCTTTTAACTCTAAAATTCTTTTCATCTGCCCTCAGTTGCATCTCTGCTCTCACCTAAGCTTTTCCACACCTATGTTCCCATGTATCATGATCTCTGCTATTCTCTGTGCTGTTTATTGTGGCATTTAGCATTTTATTGCCTTTTCCTTAAGCACACCTGAAGCTACATTGTTTCACTGATGTCCAGCGTTACCAAGAAAGTATTAGCATTGCAAATAAATCAACAAACTGCACTGAAAGAATGACTAGACACACAGCAACAACTACACACCTGTGACTATAGCAAATGAGTACACAAATATCTAGTATGATCTTTCTTTACCTTGCACCTTCTGGACAGGAGCTATATGTAAAGTGCAATGGCTTCAGAACATTCTCCAGAAGTATTTTTGCAATAGGGACACGAGAAACATCAGAATACTCAATACTCGAGGGAAGCTTATTGTTAATTAACAAATAAAGCGACTTGTAGTAGCCTGCAAGTAAGAAAAATCACTTTTTAAATACAGTATGTTTTCTACTTTTCCATATAAAACAACTTATACATGAAAAATACTTTACAATACTTTACACGAAGCTTGACTTAAGGAGAGATTTTACAACAGTCCAAGTCATATTTACATAACTAATGGGCTATATCAGCAACCTCTTTGGAAATACCACATTATAAATCATTCACAGATATCAATATTCAGAGTCAGTTTGATTTTCAAAGACCAATCAAGTCTTGCTGGTAAAATGAATAATTCGATTTTTATAAATTATGACCTATGAAAGAGATATTCTCTTCTGCTTTCAGTGACTGTAGTCACATTTTGTCCTTTCACTCTTTCAGAAGCAACAAACTTTTCCCTCTGCTTCAAAGCATGACTGCATCATACAGGATGAGTCCTGCTGGCAGAATGTCTCAGTCCTATGGCCACCTCACCTTAGCAGGCTGAAGAATACAATCGCTGTTTCCAAAACAGGGCTCTCAGACAGTGACAAAATGCATTACCACCCAAGCCATAAAGACATGTGTAGAGAGTAATTTATATTTCTCTCACTGAAGTACAAATGGAATTACATGATTTCATTCTTCTTAAACCAACTTCCCCTTGCTCAATGAAATCCTAAACTAAAACACAAGTCTCACAACTACAGGAACACTGTGAATGCATAGAAGTGTCATACCATTGAGAGTCCAGTCTAAAACCCTTTGCTGGGGACCACCTAACTTGGCATACAAAGTAACAAGCAGGAAGCCGCCATAAAGGAATAACTTAGTAATGCTGACAAGGCACATGTGGAAGAAAAATTACATGCAAAAACATACTAGCAAAACCTGCTAACAGATTCTGTACAAATTAAGCATCACAAATGATTAGGTGACAAAATATTTGTAGTTGCACAAAACTGTTTCTGTTTTCATTGTAAGTGATCAAAAAGTCACATTTTAGTAAAAAATTAATGATTCTATGATCTTGATAAACTTTCATATATAAGTTGTGAAGATTGAATATTATACTAAAAGAACAAATATATGCATTTTGGAAGAAATATTTTTATATAACAAGTTAATAAGACAAACACAAATATTTCTATAGCTTCTGCTATACCAAGGCAAGTATAATAAATGTGCTGCAATAACAGTAATTCTTTTCCCCACAGTGACTTCAACATACACTGGTTAAAACCAAATTCTTAGTAACAGGACTAGATATTCTAGTCTACTGAATGTACTTTAAAACTTACACAGAATTATTCCAACTACTAGTTAACGGATTGGAAGGTGCTCTTTCTACATTTTATACAAATGAGGCTGGATCTGAGACGTTTATTTCAAAACGTTTTTGTCTTTTCTGCCCATCCACAAGTTTCCCAAAGTAAAGCTACACTATCAGAAAGGCAAATTAAGTTTTTTGGGCATTCCCAGAAAAATAAACTTTGAGACAGAACATAATTTTAGCGCTCACTACACAACTCATTAACTTCTGGTATGTTTGCACAGGTGTAACTCATTGCAGTTTAGCAAACAGTTTTGCTGATGACAGTACAGGTGAAATAAAAGCCAGACCACCATCTCCTTGCTAAGGTGTCTCTGGTGTCCGTGGGATGAAAAGGTGATGCCAATTTAGAATAATAATGAATGGCAACATTTCTAGAGAACAGTACTGCAACACAATGACCAACTTTTACACAAGTTAAGCTTAGATCTGCCACTGTGAGTGTGTGCGTCCATGTGTGCATAAACAGTTACTGGAATAAAACTATTGTCAGGCAATATTCACCTACTCACAAAATATATGGTGAAAGGCTGTATAAGTAACTTGGTATAATATTCCATTTATAAACAGAATTTCCAAAGAAATCCAGCAATAATTTCATAAAAACACAGTATCCACCTAATGTATCAGTGTATGTAGCACTTTATTCATCCTGCCTGTGGTAAAGGCAAAAATGTGATTAAAAACCATGGGTACCAGGTATTACACCTTAATTTTTGCATATTTCCCAGAACTTCTAGTTCCTAGCTACTCACCTTTTTGAACCATGTAGTGCAAAATTTGTTCAATTAACGATGTCACATAGCTGACATCTTCTAAAACAGGCAAATACGTATTCTCAGATGAAAATACCTCAAGCATTCTCATAGGAAGTGCAACATTCAGACTGTCATCATTGCAATTCTGCAATAGTCTATAAATGAAATGAAATGAAAATTATTTAACAAGATATTTCTTGTATTTCACCACAAGCATATGTACACTGCTTTAAAACTAAAATTACAAAAAACCTTTCACAGTCACCTTTAAGTAACTTATTCCTACTTGGTTTCCAAGAGTTCTCAATAGTTTAGCTACATCTTTTTGCTAGCATCTTTATATTAGTTTTTAAATTTATATTACTAAGTCCTGGAGAGTATACCTTATTACTGATAAGAAAAAATACATTGTTTTCTAAACCTAGGCTTTAGCTCCAAGATGTTCAAGTCACCTTAAGAGATTTACCTTCCTGTGGTCCTTCTACTACAAGAAATAAATGCAATGCCGAAGCCAGTGATGTAACTGATTAATAAGCCTTAAATTCAAAATAAAGCATGAAGCAAGGCATCTTTAATAATATTAGTTTTGAAACATGTATCCAAAGCACATCCTTGAAACATCAGTCTACCTCAGACAACTTCTAAACTCTACTAGTTCCCAAGAAAACCTGGTTTCCAAAAATAATGCTAATGATATCACTACACAAAGCAGTTAAGACCATAATTAAGCCTATCCTAGGGGAGCATCCCTTAATCACATGTTGAACTTGAAAGTCAATAGAGCTTAACGCTGTTCAACACAGGAACAAGGATCCTCTACCAAGGGCCACACACACATAAACAGTCCTCTCTATGAAATAAATTTCCATTTAATACTTCACCTGCTGCAAAAAGAAACAAACAAGTGTCCAAAAAATTTCTGAATACTTTTTACATAATAGCACATAGAAGAAAAAAAAAGCATTTACCTGCAACACAGCCCCAACAGTCTTTTTATTTGGAATAAGCAAGTAAGTCTGTCTGGACCATCCAGTTGCTTAACAAACTGAGAACTCTGTTTAATTAAATTCTGACACATCCATACCTGCAACAAGTTATGCACAAGTTTACTGTTTTGTGTGTTGCAACTCAAGACAGTAATATATCAATGCTGTTCTGGATACCTTTGGAGGACTTAAAAACACAAACTCAGACTGAATCATGTTCAGCTGAGAAAAAAACACTGCTACATAACACAGTCTACACAACTGAACTTTCCAAGTTAAGACTGAATTACACTTACAAATAACTTTATCCTGCAACAAAATTATCCAGTCTTTTTTGGTTTTAAACGGCCACAGCTCTTTAATGTCCATTATTAATAGATCACACTTACTCATATATTTGGCAGTGACTTTATAACTGATATGCCAGCACTATTGAATAGGGAGAGAAAAAAAAATCACCCAAACACCTCAGAATGACCAGGAGGCTAAGTTCAAAATATTGTTTAAAAATTGAAATTCCAATAGAAATATATTATTTTAGAAAAATTACTGTGAATAATCCGCACAGGATTTTTCAAGGTTTCATTTCACATATTTTGTAAGTGTGCACACACACACCTGTAAAACCTGGTTTTAAGTTATTGTGCCTAAATGAAAAACAGAAGAGTGTAGATCAGCAAAATCCAGAATTCTGAAATGAATTTACTAAAGTGGACAGCCTTTTTTGCATTCCTCCAAAATCTTTTAAGTAAAAATCTACTTTAACAGGGCATGACACACAAGTACTATGGATCAAGATATGTAACAGTACTCACCAACCGCTTAGAATCCTCATTCTGTCTATAGAAAAAGAGTAACTGACGAACTAAGAGAGTCAAATTAGCGCCATTAGCAGTGGAAAAGGTTCCTCCAGATTGGGCCAAATTAGCACAGCGATCAAATTCACTTCTTTGGATAGAGTACTTAAAAATAAAACATGCATCAATATATCAATAATGGCTATGATTTAAAAGAGATATGCAAAATTTCTAAAACTTTATTTTAGCTCCCTATCCAAAGAGGTTGCAAAGTAGTAAAACAGATACAACACATATTTGTTACGAGATCAAAACATACACACAGTATTACAGATCCATTCTGTAACTCAGAAAATACACATGCAACAGATTTGTTGCTTATCAAGAACATCACATCAAGCATTTTAATCTGGCTTACTCAAATTAGACCATTTAAACATATAAAGGTCTTTCTTAGAAGAATCTACCCAATGACAGCTTAGAGAGAACAACTTTTTGACTCAAACTATCACCTTAGCTATATCGGAAAAAAAACTAAAAGCTCCACTGGTGTGTGAAAGCTCTCAGTATCTAATAGTTTTCATCTGTTTTATCAGCTAAAAAAACATTGCATGATCCCACTGAGATCATGTCACAGCCACGCTTTGCAGAATACATCTGCCTACTAAAATACTGAGTTTAAATGAAAATGTCAAGAGGGAAAAAAGAATTTCCACTTTGTGGAATTTACAAATATTCAAAAAGATTTTTCAACTGAATTATTTATTACTAGAAAATCTCATTTTCAGCAAAACTGTTTAACCCCTTTCTAAATAAATAAATAAGTACTGACTTGATGTTTTCTGTCTCTGTACCCTCTTACAAATGACTGGATTATTATTGCATTTTTCAGCCTCCGCCTTTCTTCCTGTAAAACAAAGCAAGAAAACTGAAATCAACATTGTGGGTCTGACTCAATTTCTACCACTTTATTAAATATATTTATATTCAAAAGGATTTTTTAAATTAAAATCAAGTAGTCATTAGTTAAATATTTTAATGTTTGTATCCAATACACATAAATCAGTGAAAATGCTTTCTAAGTGCAAATTTACCATTGAGACATTGCAAAACAATTTTTAGTACTCAGTAAGTATGTAATACTACAGAAATCAAAATAAACCTATTATTTTGTATCACTTTATTATTAATATATTTTATTAGACAGTCTTAATATTATGCTGAAGAATTTGTCAAATTCTATGCCAGCATTCCTCTTTCTGCATAGATCAGCTAACACTGAAGACCCACATATTTATTTTCTTCCCAATATAAAAGTATTATGATGCTGGCAAAGTACAGATGTGGAGAAAACAAACAAAAAAATCAGTTACTTGGAGACAATACCTCTGTCAAAAGGAAAATGAGGCTTAAAGCTTTAAGCCCTGAAGCAAAATATGGAAATTAATAAAAAATCTTACTGTCTTCTTTAAACCAGACATATCAAGTGAGTCCTTTTATGATGTGTCTTCCTCAGTAGCTGGAAAGAGTAGTTCAAATCACTCTTTTGCAGTGTCTCACTTCCTGAGGAACTGAAAGCCAGCCTGCTTGAGGCACCAAGGGGAGAGCACTCGGAGGGTTCCCTGACAACACCTTCAGCACATCCCATCACAATAAATATCTACAGGAAGTGGCTACTGTAATGATGTTTCTAGCAATGTCCATATAGTTTGTTAGGGGATAAAAGAGGGAAGTAAGGAGTTGCTCATGAACTTAGAGCAACAAAGCAGTGGTTGAGGAAGGAAAACTATAAGGACATAGAAGCCTACTTTAAAAAGAAATTTTAACCTAATCAAGTCTTGGACTATAATACATCTGTAATTCTGAGGGCCACCAAGCAAAACAAAACACAAAAATGTCTTCCTAAATTTCATTACAATACACTTAGGAAAGTTCACATAAACCTTTAACTCACAAAACCTTGATTTCTAATTTGTTGACCCATAAAGACACATCCAGCTTAAGAACATAAACTGAACTGACCAGAGAAACACCAGACGGAATTGCTTTTCACAGCCTATTTCATTTCTCTTAGAAAGCCTGGTTCCTAAAGCAACTACTCTGCACAAGCATATACTTGAATACTTCAATTACATCTAAAGCATGGACCAAAACCAAAATTTTGATAGGCCAAAGGGTATTTTCTCTCCAAAGGACCTACAGCAAGAGTGCAATCAGGAGAGAGATTCAGTTACAGAGAAGCAGAATCTCTTCATAACCATAATGTAAGGTTCAACTAAAACATAGATATGCTCTCCTTTTCTCTAGGTATGGGTTTTATCTTGGAATATATAATTGTCAATTAGTGACCCATAATTGCAAAGGTTTTAAATCTGAGGTCACTGCTAAGATTCTGCTATGGGCAGTTTTAAAAAAGGCCGTAACTGATTTTATTCCCAGAGGAGTCATTCATTTTGTGAGAATGTGCCACAGAAAATTGTGGTGTGCATGTGTACAAATACAGATGTGAGTAAATTGACTCTGCACTGGCTTTGCAGAAGACAGAATTAAGCAACTGAACAGGATACTTCAGTGTATGGATAAAAGTTTGTGGACCACAAGGACTTTTTATATTTGTTGATAAGGACTCATTGTTCATAAATTTGATTCACAACACAGAATTCTGAACTAGCTGATGAAATCCTAATAGTTTCATACTTAAACTTGGTCCATAATTATACAGCCACGTTTGGAAGAAAAAAAAGCAGTTAATTGTGCTCAGAAACTGAGCCACTGCAGAACTTGTGCTTCATCTAGCAAGGGTCAAGCATACCTTTAAGGGCTGTTTTCTTGATAAGCATGAAACCTGTGTAGTTATAGCTTTTAAATAATTTTTAACACCAAATTTTTTTCAACTTGTATGAGGGAGGAGGGGGGAACGACAGAATTAACATATTCAATTTAGTTCCACACTAATTTTTGGGTTTTCCTTTCCATGGCTATTCCTCCTTTGCATTATTCCAGACTGAATTATCCATAGCAGTAAGCTTCAATCAGAAACCAGTATTAAGGTTACCTAAAACTTCATGTATCAGCTTTCACTGCTCCTTAATTATCAGGTGATTTCAAAGCACTTTAAGATTCATTCAAGAATCATAGTTCTGATTTTACCTTCATGGAACTGAGGTACACACTGGGAAAGTGAATTACTGAAGGTTACCCAAGGAACCACAGCACAACCAGGGGCAGAAGACTGGTTGCTGAGACCAATCCATCCTAATGGATTATGGACAAGGTAAAACCTGCAATTCACTAGACAAATCTTTTCTCAACAAAGACTAGATCCAACGAATACCAAAATAAATCCTTAACTGCCTTCTTTTGAGCTAAAAATCATTCCTAAGAAAGATCTTAAAAGCAGTCAAACTGTTTTGCCAATTGGAGCATACCGGAAGACTACACAGAACTCGAAAACTGAAACAAAACATTTCTGAACTAAGTATGAACTGCAGCAGAAGTACTTTGCACTGCAAATGGTACACCAAATTAAAATCCAGTGGGCATGCAAATGCTTACAGGCTACTTTACCTCTCGTTTTCTCCTTTCTTCCTGAGTACGATGTAGGAGAGAAGCCTTTTCTTCCTATAAGACACAAAGATACTATTCATTTTCATTCAAACACGATTCAGCTGCATTCACAATATTTAACCTAGATTTCACTTCAGGGATTGTTCATGATACATTAAACATCGGAGAAAAGTAGGTGTTAATGATTTTTCTTGGTTACAAATACATGAAACAATGACGGAGAAGAGCTATGTCCTTATGAGAAGGGACAGGTAAACAGCAATAAACTGTACTGATCCCTGCCCAGGTTTGTGTTCTCAGCATCCAAAGAACTTCAGCAAACAATGCCAATTTACAGATGGTGAAGCTGAAGCATAGTAAGGTCCAAATCCCACCAGACAGTACCAAATGTCTGAGTGTTTTCCTTGCCTGGAGCATACCCAGGTGTCTGCAGCAAGTTGTGGCATGTTCAAAGCAATCACATCCTGTTCCAAGGCCCCATGTGTCTAACTTGCAAAGAAGAATGAAGCTCTTTATATTTATTTGTCCTTTTCTTCAAAACTTGTCCAGGAAAGATGTCAAGAGAGACATACAGCATAAATAACAGGAATTTTTTCTTTTAAAATTGTGAACTCTTCACCCAAATTAAGGATACAAACTGAAACTTACAGGGCAGTGATCTTTACAACAGCAAAAAAAGAAAAGAATACTTAAATATTCATGAGGCCTCAAAGAACAATACCACTGCAATAGAAAACCTGTGCAGTAGCTTTTAAACCACAATCTTAAATCAGTACACATACATTACAACACATAAACAAGGCTTTGTTTGCAAGAATCCCTTACTGGATGGTTCTGTGTCATTTCCAAGAAAATATACAAAATAATTCAATTTTGATGGAGAATATTCAGCTCTGACTGCAGACACGGGCTGAAACTACCATGGCACCTTCCCAAATCCAGACTAAAATACACAATAGATTTAAGGAAACTATTTTCTTTTTTTGCCACTGTGATACACATGACGACTTCCTTTTTCTCTCTATGCCCTTATTAGCCTAGAGAAGTTAAGAAATAAAACACTCTCAAGCTGAAAATGTGTTCTATGTGAATACATAAAAATCAATTTGAAGTTGGCAAACCAATGTTTATAAAATACTGAACCACATCTGAAACAACTGTGCTGAAATACTTTCAATGTCTACCAGCAGTTACAAAAACTGAGGGCAAAACCCTTAAGCATTTCCTTTTAGCTGATACAGAGGAAGCAAAGTCATGATTCTCTTAGTTTCTTTAGAATAGAAAATACTAATAGCACAGAACACTGAGAGAATGAAAAATACAGATGGATAAAAAGGAATTTGCATTTGGGTTTGTATTTCACATCATTTACTGGGGCAAGCCTAAAGAAAAAAATCCCACAAGAAGGTTAACCATCTTTTCCTCTAGAGCTGGTATTTATGGCCAAAGACACCACTAACTACAGCTATTGCTCTCTAAAGACAGGGTTTTTCCCATGTGTTAAACCGAGCATAAACAAATCTTAATGAAATCAATACATAAAATGATGTATCTCCACTCAAGCAGTTGGAAAGGCACTAGGTCTACCTGGTAACATGAGGCAAAAGTGTCTGACCTCACACACATACAAAAAGACAAAATAATTGACTGAACTAAGAAATAGTTTCAGGACTTTTTCAACAGCTGATACCCAATGCATTAAAGAAGTTAGTAAAATGTCCCTATTTAGAAGTGATCATTTTGCAGCAGCATCATGTAAAGAGAGAATTGAAAGAAAAAGCAGAACACAGAAAAAGGAAGACAGATTTCAACCCTCAAGTGAAGAAAAGAATGGTACAAAACACCCCAATCAAACCCAGTAAATGCAAGTGATTAGTAGATAAAGGAAAATAAGTGGCCAGAGGGCTTATCAGAAACAAATGATTTTAAAGCATTTGAAGTGGGAGGGAGCTATAACAGGGCAGGATATCCTCAGTGTATACCAGTTTTGCATTTATCAGAAATTTGGTGTTTCTGAAATAAGCACTTTCTAAACCAATCCACTTTTAAAAATGGGAAGTTTAAGTTTTCAGTCAGTCACACACTTGTTTTGATTACTTGTAAACAAAAACACCAACTTATTAAAGTGTAAATTAAATACAACAGAGGAACTGTCCTAAGACAATATAACAGTCAGGTAAGTAAATACCACCCTTAAAGAATTATTATGAGTCAAATAATACTGTTTTTCTTGATCGCAAAACACACACACATCATAACTATGGCTAAAGATTATATTTAAATTTAATCCGAGAGAAATATATCTCCTTCAGAGTTATTAAACCAAACTGGAACACTCTGTCTCTTCAAAAATTAAAAAGTATCAGGACATGTGCAACAGAAATTAAACTTGCTGTGGGAAAGAGATTACAAGAACTATGAAATAACCTTCACCTATAAGGGGCATTGTAACAAAATTATGTCTCTTGACAGCTAACTGCATAATCATCTCTGAAATCCTCCCTCGATTGCCACCGTAGTAGGCAAATGGTGCTCGTCTGACAACTCCCACCCATCCAGTCACTGACTGCTGCCAGCTACAGCCACTGCTCCACCACCTCTTCCTGCCTGCCGACAGCCAGAACTACTCATAGTAGGAGATGTTCCGACCTAAATCCCAAAGATCACACCTGGCTCACTCCTACTCCCCACCTTCCTTGCCTCGCTCCTGTGGTGGTCATGTCATCTTCATTCTTCACCTGCTGGACATGCAGACAACAGGTATTGAGTCTACATCAGGTATCAAGTCTATCAGCAGATATTGAGTCAATCTGCAGGGATCTATACCTATTAAGGCAGGCAGGCAGGCAGGCAGGCAGACAGTTTAGGGTGAATGAAGCATAAGCTTGTCTCGACTCCTTCAACTCTAACTCAAAAGGAGTGAAAAGCCATTTATTATATCACAGTCCTGATGCTTTTTACGATGCAGTCTTCTTCCTTCAGGAGCTTGCAATGTCTACGGTATTTCTACCAGTCCCTCTCCCACCTGCTGCTTTCTCCAAGAGAAGTTATTGGCAAAGACAACCAACCTCAGGCACTTGCACACAAGATGCAGGACCATGAAATGCCCAGTTTGAGAAGTTTTCTACAACAGATATGTGAGGCATGACACAAAGAAACAAGGAAGCAGAGAAATAGCATATGACAGCAAAACACAATGTGACATTACAGATGATGACTCAAAGGTTAAGACAGAAGGGGGAAGAGGTGAAAACAAGGAAGCAGATGGACAACAGTATACAGAAAGGAAAACCTGGGACTGCCATCAGAGAAATATTAAGTAACATTTGAAATGTGAATTTGCACATCAGGATAAAACTGCTACATACCCTACTATTCCTCACAGCAAAGTTCAAAGGGCACCACTGCTGTAACAGAGCAGTTGATGAGAACAGTCACACACAGTGTAACAATGTCAATGTCAGGGCTTCCACAGCACGAATTAAATACGTAATGAAAAAAATCGAATTAAAACTGTTTTCTTGTCCTCCTTATGCTGAAATACACTCTTTGATTGAAAAAAACTCCTAGCTTTTACATATACTAGACAAAGACTGAATAAGGTACACAAATATACAAATTATTCTTTTTGTCCTGCATTTTAACACTTTGCCTTAAGAGTGAAAAACTTTCAGCCCTCTTGGCTTAAAATCAAGAAAATTCAGAAAAACAAAATGTATATACAACTAAATCTTTTCAAACAGTTCTACCATTTATTGACTCTTTTAAAATCTGAAATTGAACCCTTCTGAACAGCTGTGTTCATCAAGCTATCTTAGCTCCGAGCAACTAAATTTAAGACTTAAAATATGCCAAATACAAAGCTGAAACTGAATAATTATTTTCAGGTACTAGCTACAGACTGAGCACATTTTTTAAAAAAATTAACAATAACAGACTGAAGTAAAAAAATAAATACTATTAACAAATTGATATTTATTTGTAAATAAACATATTATTATTTTAGTTGAGAATGCTTTCTATTTAACATTACAATCGATCATGTAAAGTACAAGGCATGACTTTTTATGACATTTTCTTGGGAAAAAAAATAAGCACTTGATAGAAACTTCTATGGTTTTCATCTACAAAACCCAGGAACTTTTTTCTTTCCTTAAAATGATGAACATGTATTTAGCTTGAACCACATAAAAATCAGCAACAACTCTCAAAACAGATGAAGTGACCTAAGCAATTTATGTAATAACATTCTGCTCAACACAAGTATTTCGTAAGTCCAATGAATAAAAGGAAAATTTTCTAGCATTTATTTGTAGAGAACAAATGTGGACACTCAGAGACATCCCCTACCTCCTCAATAACGTTTCTATTTCTCAAAATTATTTTAGACAAGATGAACTCCACTCCAATTGGGTTTTTCTGAATAGTAAAAGAAATGTGCACTTCAAAAGCCTTACAATGTCTTAAACTGAATCTCAACAATTTAAACTCCACTGAACATGCCTGAACAAAACATGTTCAGCAGCTTGAAATATTCCGCTTTAGAACAGTTTGTGACCCTCCCTAATAATGATGTAAATTATCAGAGACATGTTCATATGTAGAGAAGACCATCCTCCAGAAGAAGGTATTTTGAAGTATGCCCAGAAGGAGGCATTTGGCCAGGGAAAGCCTGACCTCACCAGAATAAACATCACAGTGCTTGCTAGAAAACATCTGAACATTTTGGCTGAAGTCTTACTATAGGATGTCAAGAGGATCTGGAACCACTTACGGTGGTACCTAAAAACACACACAGTGCAACCAGGACTTGACTGGAGGCTCTAGAAGCCAATTGAAATGTAAACAAGTTGCTTTTACCTTTAAAGTCTGTCTCTTTATGATTTTTAAGGTATATATTGTACACTAGAAGGTGAGTGACTTCTAGTGGAAGGTGTCCCTGCCCATGACAAGAGGGTTGGAACTAGAAAATCTTTAAGGCCCCTTCCAACCCAAACCATTCTATGGCTTTTCATTTTCTCAGCAACAAGCAGGGGGAAAAACGTATTTATGAAAGCAGCAATATTTGTTTTGGATATGAAAAAACAACACATAACTGAAAATAGCAGCACAAGCACTTCTGTCAGCTAAGTACTACTGCATCTTTAGTATCTTCCTTTCAAGCAAGGAGAATATCTGAAATGTTCCAGAGAGAAAAAAAATCCCTCAATATCTAATAGGCATTAACTGCAGTTTCCTACTGACAGTCAGTCATTATTTTACAACATGATGGTCTCCTCATACTTCCACACCACAGATCTGAAATTCAAAGAGTATTTCAAGACTTAGGCTTTGACATTTCAATGTTCTGGACAAAACACAGTTCTGACTCAGGATGAGGTATGTACCTGCATAGGCATCTACACCATGTGCTTTATGCGGCAAAGTTTTTAGGAAGCAAAGCAGTGCAACTCTTTCTCAGTACTCAAAACCAGTGAATTTGTAACTGTAATCTAGAATCCTTGCACTATAAATCACTATCATAATTTCCATTGTGACATGGTGTAGGTTCAAACAAGTTATTATAAAATAATAATTTTTCCTTCCTGAAATTATTAACAATTTTCTTCAATCAGTCATTAAGAGAGAAAAAAACCTATTTTTTAACTCTGTCCCATCATTGCTTATATTCTACAGAGATCTATCACCATAAGCAATCTCAACCTGGGCAGGTCTCTCCATACACTGGCAGCCTACTACAGCCTACTGTTTTTAAAATATTAAATTTTATTCCACAAGAAGTTACTTTATGTGGAGAATACAAAGAGCAAACAAGGTGCTTCCAGAGTCCTACATCTTCAGCTGAGAGCAGCGGAAAAAATACAAAGGAATCTAATGCTTAATGTTATGGCACTAGTTAAGAAAGTGCATCAGTAACTACCAGAGTAAGATAAAAGCAAACTTTGCAAATTGAAGATGTTTGATTATTACAAATGTAATACCAGACGAAATTGCAGAGACTTTTTAAAACACAGATGGAGTCATCACTATTTGCTCATTAGTAAGCCTCCATGTATTCCACAAAAAACCTCCAAAAGTCAAAAAAACACAAACTCAATGAAATTGGTTTCACTTTCATGACAGTGGTCACTCATATGTATTACAACGTCTGAAAAAGAAGGTTTTTTCCCAATCATCTCATTATGTACTACAATTTAAAAATACTCTATTTTAAACAGTCTTCAGATTTATAAAAGCATGGTTTAGATATCTCAAGTGATACCATAAATTTGTCTCAGTAGTATTCTTTTAACTATTTTTCCTGTCAAAGACTTACAAGACATCATTAATACATTTCACAGCATAACCAAATGAAGTGGGAACTACGGAGTCTCTTGTACACCCCTTGATGATCCCCCTGCATGGATGTACTAAAGAACTGCTAACTTGTATTTTCCTTAATACTAATAGAATTAATAAAGGAACACTAGGCCTGACTGTACCAAATCAAGCAGACGCAATTAAACCAATTTTACACTATGACAACAAGAGTCCAACTTCATGCTATAATCGGTGAAAGCTGCCAGGTGCCACCAGGAGGCACAGTGACACTCCACCCAGCACAAACATGTTCACTCTGCCAGACACGAAGGATGGGCTGGGAAACACCCAGGTGAAGGACCATCTGTTTCAGTCCCCTGCACGGTTGGGTTGGTGAGTCCCATCTGAACTGCACCCCAAGCCAACTCTTCAGACACAGCTCCCTGTTTCCAGCCCACCAAACCACAGATATTCTGCAGCCACAACCTTTTAGGCAACAATTACTGTCTTGCACGAAAAGTCCATGAGTAATGCAAGACATTCCCGTATTGAACTCCAATAATAGTATTCACTTTGGGGAATTACTTCACTTTAGAAGTAAAACAATATGTTTTGCCAGTTACAATGAAACCAAATCTGAAAATATATTTTGAAGAGCCTCATAAAGCAGGGAAACATGTTTTAAAGATGACAATAAGCCCCCCCAAAAATAAAATGAATTAAAAAAAACCCCACTAACATTAACTTATCACATTGCAAATAAAACACTGTATCTACACCCTCAAATACATATACAACAGTTCAAACAGCCCAAATGAATCAGCAGATTCTTGAAAATAAATATGGAGGGGAAAATCCTAACATTGACAATACCATGTATATTTTTACACTTATGTACAATGCAGTATCATAATGCTACAATATTCTTAAAGGATCAGTCACAGGGATACTCATTTTGAGACCATTAATCTGAAATCCAGGACTAGAACAAACAAGTGATACTTATAACCTACTTTTTTTGCAAAATATTTGGGTGGATTGATCCACAATTCAGACTATCATAACATATATGAACATTAGATGCAAACAGTGCAAAAAACAGACCTGAAGCTCTGTTATTATAACTCAAAAATGTCATAAGTTAGAGACAAGAAGGCAGACTAGATTCACTACCTAACTGCTATACGTCCTCAATGACATTTATATAATTGTGCCTATCCTGACAGAACTTACTGAAATAAGCCCTTTGTGAGGCCTAAGGAAACGTTACAGACACACGTGGTGGTGTCAGACAGGTTTGAGCCACGACCAGCACAGTTATTATTTGCAGCTGCAGTTACATTAGCAAAGCCACATTTTTTACAGTCAGTTTTGCTGACCATTTTGATTATTTTTGATCATTATTTTGGTGTAGTTGTATTCTCATCAGACCCCACTGGCATCTTTAGCACTGACTGGTTCCTCAAAGGGGTGTTCCTGTTTTGTACTTGGAGGGGTTTGCTAATATAGTTATATTAGTGCAACAACATTTGAGAAACTTCCCCAAACTGGGCAGAGTTTTTCTTAGCATTAAGCAGCCCACATACAGAGGCTACCACTATTTGTGAGTCGTGGTTTATTCACAAAGGAATCACAGTAGGCTGCACTAAGTACCCAGCTAACCACCAAAAGCATGGCAGAGGTGCAAGGCTGGAACTACACACTGTATCTTTCTAAAATTATATATAATTTTGGGAGGGCAAGGGCATTTGTCAGAGATCTGGAGTTTTTCAGCATGTGGACAAAAAGCTGAAAGGAAACATTTCACAGTTCAGCCTTCTGTAAAAATAAAAACCTAGAGGCATGAGAAACATGATCATAAGGAACCTATGATGTGAAACAACAAGAAACTCATGGCACTTGCCACACCAGTCTCTGCTGGAGGATGTTTTCATAGAAGTTCAGGTAAAGTGCATTTTAGAAGCAATTTTTAGTACTGTTAAAATAAATTCTATCACTGGTACTGTACATAGTTTCCGAAAATAAGCAGCTATTTCAAGGGCACGATGTCCTTACAACCATGATGCTCAAAGCTGCATGTGACTGATTTGCACTGGTGCAGCACAAGCACTTCAGTGAACCAATGTGATATCATTAAATCTGTGGGCCAGTCAGTACCAATCTGATCAAGAAATACAACCTCTGTACTGCACAGAGTGAAGGTTATTGCATCAGTTTCAGTTTCCAATCCTTTACCTTTTAATATTTGCCCTTGAAAATTTATATCCATGTAACATTAATAGATTTGCCCCATATAATTAAAATAGATATAATTCTGGTGAATTGTCATGAATCAGTAAGCATAAAAGAAGATGTTATGACAGTTGTTTATTTCTGTAGAAGGCAGCGTGTTCAACAAGAAATGCTATGAGCAAGTCAGTGTCAAAAGTTGCAAAGTACCTAAAGTGCACAGCTGAGGACCAGGGCGTGTTCTGCCAATCCCTGCTTCAGCTGGGGAATATTTATGGCATTTTGACTCATGTAGTGCCACTGTATGGAGCCTGATGAACTGAAATGTCATAAGATAAACAGAGGATGAAACAGAGGAAAAGCTGCACAATTTAAATACAATTTTGTTACATGTTCCCTTTATGTTAAGACAATGCAGCAAAATGCAAAAATTCACTGTGAATTTAATATCACATAGGGCAGTATTTTAGCCCGTTTCCTAAGCGTACTGCCAAACCTCAAAAGTTTCTAAGAAACAAACTTGCTTATAGTGCAAAATAACAAAAATTTAAGATTTCTTTTTACTCCATTAAAATTCAAAAATACTAGTGAGAGCACTCATTAACTTCCCATGCAATAATCTCTAGTGACAACACGGGGATCTTTATTTTCACACTGAATTAAAGTGACCCCAACAGATCAGCCCACTTCTAAAAACACTTTGTCCTTTCTCTCGTTCTTCGGTCCCTGTGCCCTTTAGTGCTTGACTAAACATCTGACTACACTGTCCAATCACCATGATCTAAATAAACCATCCTGCTTCCTTTCCATCCACAAACACAGGGAGGTCCAGCAGTCTGCTACAGCCAGCACAATTAGCTGCTACTCACCCTGGACACCACAAATTGAACTTAAACTTGACATAGACCAACCCGGCACCCCTGGCTCGCGTGGATGAACTTCCCCCAGCAATTCCAGCGCACCTGGGGCTGTGTGAGGGCTCTGTGTCTCCCACATCCCCCCGGCGAGGAGGGTGCACGCCAGAATTCCCCCTGGAGGGACGTGACAGGAGGTCCTGGAGCCCTTCCCTCCTGAAGACCTGCAGACCCGATGGCTCGGGGGGTTCCACCGGCCACGACCCGGCGGATCGATGGCCCGGAGGGAGGGGACAAGCCTAGGAGACATTTCCTCGCGTCCCACAATACCCCCCACACTACGAGCCTGGGATGGGGGGGGTGTGTATGTATGTATGCGTGTGTGTATGTGTGTGTGTGGCCTGACTGCACACACAAAAAAAGAAAAACTGTAGCACCGAGACGGGGAGATCGGAGACACAAACAGTTCACCGTGAGGGGAGGGTTTCCCCCTCTATTAAACCTTAGTCATCGCCGCTGCCGGTTCTGAAGGCCCGACGGCAAAGCACGGACAGCGCAGGGCGGGGGGACCGACACACACCGCCGCTCCTTACCTTCCTACTCGCTCCTCCGAGGGACACCTTGGGCCTTGTTTTGAAATCCCCTTCAAAGCTGAACATGTTTACAGCTTATCCCATGGGGAGCGCGGCCGGGCCGGCCGGCAGGGCCGAGCGGAGGGGCCGCACGATCCCCCC
>WBMV01016667.1:3797612-3869123 GCA_013396655.1 Campylorhamphus procurvoides | reverse complement strand
GGAATCCCGCTGTCCCGGTGTGGGAATCCCGCTGTCCCGGGGTGGGAATCCCGGTGTCCCGGGTGGGAATCCCGCTGTCCCGGTGTGGGAATCCCGCTGTCCCGGTGTGGGAATCCCGCTGTCCCGGGGGTGTGAATCCCGGTGTCCCAGTATGGGAATCCCGCTGTCCCGGTGTGGGAATCCCGCTGTCCCGGGGTGGGAATCCCGGTGTCCCGGGTGGGAATCCCGCTGGCCGCCTCCAGGCTCTCCTTACACACCTCCAGGACGGTGACTCCAGCACCGCCCTGGGCAGCCCATTCCAATGTGCAATCCCCCTTTCTGTGAAGAAACTCCTCCTGATGTCCAGCCTGAACAGGGAAGAGGCCGGTCCCCAGCTGGCTGCCCTCTGGAGAGGGATGGGGTCACTCTGAGCCTCCCTTTCTGCAGGGAGAGATGGACACATCACGGATGTTCCCCATTGCAGAGGCTTCATGACCAGTGTGTGAAGACTGAACACGCCAATACAGGGTTTTGTGCTCACACAGATGTGAAAATACACTTGGGAAAGTGCGAGTGGGCTGCACACAGGGTCGGGGTGAGGCGTGGAAAGAGAAAAAGGCTGTAAGGTGAAAGTAAGAGCAGCAGACCTGAACAGAAAAACCACACCTGGGGCTCCTGTACATTCCTGTTCCCTGTTTTTCATTGAGGTGACTGCATCCTTCCAAATTCAGAGGTGATACAGACTGCAGCCAATAAGAAGAAGTAGCTATTCAATCTGCAGCTCAGGGTGCCCAAATCCAGTTTTCATTTCCTTCAGTGGAAATTCAACTGAGACCTAGCTCGTGAGTTCTCACTTTGGGGTATCACAACAAATGGCAGGGATCCGTGTCAGGAGAGGATGTACATACACAGCTGTTCATACCAAGAGCACAATGCTGTATAACTACTGCCAAGCTGACAAAATATTTCTTGAGATTTCTTTGGATTTAGATGATGCAGAAGAGTCTAAATTTTAAAATTTCAGACTTTTCATAAGGGAACCAGTGCTTGGTAAGAGTAAGCATTAGCCCAGCGTTTCCCCAGATAAGACAGTCTCAGTGTAAGCAAGGCAGGCCCCCTTAAGTACTGTTTACGAATGCAGATGGTGTGTAGGGTATTGTGAAACACCACATCTAATGTTTGTTCATAGTTTCAACACACTGCATTGCTGATGAAATATCCCACTTAAGCCTTGATAAACTTTGTGAGTCTCGTATAGAAAAGGACTAGTCTAGGAGTCCTTCTAGCAGTTAATTCAGTCATTTTCATTAGCACACAAGCAACCTGTTAGATCACGAGTTTGCCAATTTTTATCAGTAGCAAAGCCAACTTAGGGGTGCAGTCCCTCCTCATGTAAGAAGCCAAAGAAACATGAAACTGCAAAGAGTGGGATTTCTGTGAAATAGGTTTTTGACTGATACACATTTGATGTGTTTCAGCTCTAATTTCAGCAGGACACAAGATCCTCTGCTGACCCTGACTGTTACCTTCTGAAGAAGTAGTTGGTAAATTACATGGGCCCAACTAATGAATGTCTGAGGAGTCTTGGTGATTTCTGGGGTTCCCAGCATAGGAAGGAGATCAACCTGTTGGAGCAAGTTGAGAGGAGGCTGCCAAGATGATTAGAGGGATGGAGCACCTCTCCTACAAGAAAAGCCTGAGAGGATTGTTCAGCCTGGAGAAGAGAAGGCTTCAAGGTGATCTAATTGTGGCCTTCCAGTACCTGAAGGAAGCCTACAAGAAAGATGGAAACAAACTTTTTGCAAGGGCGTGTAGTGACAGGACAAGGGGGAACGGCTTCACACTGAAAGAGAGTGAGTTTAGATTAGATATTAGGAAGAAAATCTTTACAGTGAGCGTGTTGGGGCACTGGCACAGGTTGCCCAGAGAAGTTGTGGATATCCCATCCATGGGAAGGTTCAAGGCCAGGTTGGATGGAGCTCTGAGCAACCTGGTCTAGTGGAAGGTGTCCCTGCCCATAGCAGGGGGGTGGAACTAGGTGATCTTTAAGGTTCCTTTCAGCCCAAGCCATTCTATGGTTCTGTGATTTGTATGTGCCCCTGGAGGCCACTCGAGGTGTAGTTTTATTAGATAAAAACTTGTATAATGGAATAAAATGAGTATTAGACCTTGAATACAGTGAATTTATGGAAGCATAATAGAAATTGTAACTGTGTTTTATTTTACACACACACACACACACATATTTTTAGGATAAAAGTTAGAAATCTCAGTGTCAGTCAAAAAGTCAGAACAGAGAATGGTTTAATATCCCCAGGGAGCAGCCAAGTATGACCCCAGCACAGGCCATGCCCTTCCTGGTCACAATATAATCCCACAGGATCCAGAGACAGAGGGCAGAGCCTGGCAGTGGTTTTACAGGGTCAACCAACAGCCGCAGGCAGGGTGAGGGGATGAGTCCAGAGCAGCCAGACAGTGCTACAGTGTAGGTCTATGGTCCATCCAGGAGGCAGGGCATGTGTACACAATGCCTGTACACCTGAGCTTGGATTGGATGGATGAGCAATGGACTGCGTGAGTGGGTCCAAGCTGAAGGTGTTCAGGGCAATTAAATCCTGTCTGTGCATCCAGGGCCCTGACAGGCATGTACTCAAGGATCTAGGGATACTGCTCTTGTATGAATGCTGTGTTAACAGCCACCTCCCTCACCTGCTGCAATGAAGTTAGCTCCATATGCAGTTTCCCTTCTTTCTCATCTTCTTATTGCACATTCCACAGGATTTTTTGTGTTCTCCTATTCATGGTTATCTGCGCTGTGATTATACCCTTTTGCCTCTGCAGGCTTATGTACACACTGCTCCCAGGTACAGATGGCCTGCAGAACTCCAGTTGTTTGTCAGATGCAGCCTCGTAAAGAGATGTCTTTACTCAATGTTTTCTTCACTCCCTAAAATCAAGTTTTTCAAGTATGTCCAAATGCCATCTTTTTCCTGTAAATGCATGCCACAGAAATTAAAACAGCAACACAAGGATAGTCACAGTTGTCAAAAATATGGGTTAGGTGCGATTCAATCCGCATTACAGAGAAACTTACCTGTAGAGTCTCTCCAGGGCCTGCCTCTAGGTACCAAAGGACAGGAAAAATTTGTGGTGCTTTTATGGCTGTTGTAAGATCTTACTTTTTCACTTTGGAGGAAAGCTGTCTTCTAAAAGTCTCCTGTTGACACTTCTAAATGTCTCTTGTTGAGCAGAAGAAAAAGAGGAGTGAAGATTTGGTGGGTAGCAATAATAACAAGAAAAAATAATTCCTTCCTAACGGTGATGAAGATCTTGAGTTGTGCTGGGTACTAAGGATAACATAACTGAAATGACTTATGAAGTTTTCAAATTATGGAGCTACTGGTACCTTAATGTACATAGTAGCACAGTCTGCTTCTGTCAGGGAGATTGTATATTTTTTATAAATACTCCTTCTACATATTAAAACAAATCAATCACACTTAAATTTTAAAAAGAAAATAGTATTTTAGAAGAAAATAAATATTACTCATACTATTACACATACCCTTTGAATGAGCACTATTATATATCGACAATCTTTCTTTATTCTCAAACTAATCCTCAACCAATTTAACTTCTGATGCATTGTCCTTCTGGCCTGATTCTATACACACAGTCCTGATTTAGACAGAGTTAGCAATCAAGACTATATTTGGCATTTGCTCAGTTCTGTAGGGTATGTTGGCCAAATTGTCACCATCTTACCATTACTTTCCATTCCCTATGCAATTATAATAAAGTGTCCTAAACTTTTTTGCTGAATTGCTGAACTCTGATGAAAATCTAAGATGCTCTGACAGCACTTCATTATGTGCTACATTATTTCCCAAGATACAGAAAGATTTTTTACAAGAGTGCATAATAAATGAACAGTAAATAAGTTAGAAATACTTTAATTTACAGGAGATGAGGCTTGAGATTAGTCCAAGTGCTGTGATAGGCCAATATCTGATTTCTAGTAATGCTTTTAGTAAGGTTTGCTATCACATGAACTGATGGTGGGAGGTAATTTTTTTTTTTTAATTTATTTACTCTGGGTAAAACACTGAAAATTAAATCTATTCTATCAGAGAAGATACTGGCAAGACTGTAATGTAAAAAGCACTTCACTTAAGCACTTCCTTTAGTTAAATCAGAGTGCCAACAGACACTGCCAAGGAATGAAGACATTTTATTTAAAATTACACTGGCAAGAGACCATCAAATTATCCTTAACATTTTCATTAAATTGAGATACAGATATAGTTAGGGTAGTAAATCTTTTCAATACAAGGAGTTTATTCCTGAGCCAAGGCCAGATTCAGCAGTAATTGTAGGAACTATTAAGACCTAAAGCCTCATCTACATTACCAAAACAACTGTTCAAGGCTTTAGCCCAGTTTTGAAAAATGGACAGGCTCCATCCTGTACTACAGAGCCAATCGCATCAGCAAACTACAGTAAAGCATTTGGATTCCAGTCTGGGGTGATCATTCTTTGTTTTGTTGGCTTGGTTCAATGAGATTTTGGGGGGTTCCATTAGAAATATTCAAGTATCTATTGGTTGCAAGTCGTCTGTATTCTTAAGGCTGCAAAACAGTCAAACAAGTCGTACCTTTCTCAATATTGACACCGTATTCCTCTAAAGGAATGTTGATCTGAAGAGACTAAGGAATCTTATATCCATAGTTTCTAAGATCAGAATGCTACTACCCTATGGTGTCGAATCCTTTATAATACCTACATGGCAAAATTCCCCACCCTGACATGCCCATATTTTATTCACAGCTTCTAATTGAGCAAGATATTTATTTTCAACATCCAGTCTTCTGAGGAGCACTGGAGGGAAGGGCTTATTATAGTTTTATAGCTATAATTGCATGGCATTATTATGTTATTTGACAAGTGTTAGTTAACCATATATCCTATTTTGTTTTCTGGAGTTTAAAAATATAAACATATTTCATTCCAATACTACTCCTGCAAAGATGTTCAGCTAAGTAGCAAAGCAAAGATTAGGATGTGTTTTTTCAAGTCTGCCTGAAAACTGAAGTATCTATTTTAATAGGAATGGGGTATTCAGGATCCTTAGATGTCTTTGAAAGCCCAATTGTAAAGAATTGCCCTCAAGTGAGCACAAATGTAACTTCATATTTACCTTGTTATCTTTGGCTCACCTTTAATACACCTGGAAGCTTCCCCTATACATAAGCATTATAAAAAGTGCTATTCCAAGCAAATTCCAACATGTTGATTTTATCCTGACAGAAACGTATGTGCTATGGGCCAATACACATCCAGCTGTTGTTAAAACATGTTCCATTTCATTTCCTATTTAAACTGGTTGGAGTATTTTCACCCTCCCTTTGTGCCCATGTAAACAAGAACCTTATCAAAGTCAAATCTTTGATGTGGTTTCAGGAAAACCAGACCAGATTATTTCTTTGAATTAGGTCACCTGAACTTCCTTGTGATCCAGAAAAACACATACACACATGTATGTGTGTATTGATACAAGAATATATGGAAATGTTCTCATGCAAGAATTCTCAAAAGAATTTAAAGAGATCCTTCATTACAAACTCCTTCTAATTACAAATGCTAACAGTCTTAATGCCTGAAGAAGATCCCAGTACACCCCAAGCTTTGTTTGTTAAGTATGAACACTCAGATGGGTTTTTGTTGTACAAAAACTTGTCTCTTGTAGCAGTGAAAAAAAATTAATGAAAACAAATGCCAATACCATACCTGCTCAGAAGATAAGTTTTCATTGACCAGTTCTTTTGAGATGGAAGAAGCCTTCATCTGGAAACAGATGGAAATGAAAGGCAGCCAGTAAGTTCATATTGTGTGAAGACTCATTCAAAATGTATTTGAGGGCAAAAAATTATGATCTTGTGGAAAATACTTAGAGAAAGCAAGAAAAACCCCACAGAAATCAATTTAGATAACTAAGAGGAAACAATAGTATTCTGATATTTAAAATTATTCTGAAGAATTTACTACAGCTAGCCATAGAATCCTAGAAAATTGTTCTGATTTATGTCTGTGCACCATTAAAGTTACTCAAATTAATTTTCTGCATGGGTGTTTTAGCTTAGTCCTATATGAGCTGTATAGGTTCATCTCTAATCTTAGATTTTGAATGGCTCAGATCCATTCATTTAGATTCGCCATTGATAAAAATGAGCATGGTTACACTGAATTCAGTAGGAGTAAAGACAGTTTATGCTGCCTTAGAATAAAGTTCCTGAATTTTACTCGTATCTACTCATATATTTCAGCATAATCTAATTTTAGCTGTCTAAATATTGGACATCTGGTCTAACCTCTTCGTCCAGACCTCGCAACACAGAGTCACTTCCTTCCTCTTCTAAACTGCTCTCTTATAACAGGTTCAGATCACTGGATGTGTTGATGGACTGAAAGTTCATGATGAGAGTAGACACTTGCCATGTGTGAGGCTGAAGTTAGCTGGGGTGAGTTCACCCTCCATGTGACTGAAGACAAGCCACTCAATAAAGAAGAAATTCATCCTTCATCCTTAAAGAAGGAGCAACGTTGCCTAGACACTTCTAAACAGACTTTAACACCTAAATGACAAATGAGCAATAAAATTATTTAGTATTACTGTTATTGTCACAGAAAGATGTCGAGAAGAGTGCCAGAGACTGTTGAGTAATTCCCATTTTACCCATTCTAAAGACTGTAATTAGCATCTACTGTAGAAAAAGACACAGACACTACATTTGTCTTTTAATGTCTGCCAGTAAATTCAGATTTTCAGAATACCATAAGGGGGAGATGAAAGTGCCACAGCCAGGATCCAGGAGATGTAGTTTACATGCTGAGCACTTCCACTCACCTTCTATGTAGTCATGATGAAGTAAGGTGGCTGGAAAATATCAGTGTACAGAAGGACCTGGGGTCCACTGAGGCAAGAAGTTGAACATGAGTCACCAGTGCACCCTTGCAGCAAAGAAAACCAACTGCGTAGCAGTTTGTATTAACTAGAGCGTAGCCAGCAGCTTGATGGAAGTGACTCTTCCCTTTGGCACTTACGGACTGCATCTCCATGCAATTCTGGGCTCCTCAGGGCAGGAGAGACTTTGAAATATTGGAGTAAATCCATCAGAGGACCATCAAGGTGATGAGGGGCAAGACTGAATGGTACAAAGAGAGGCTGAAAGAACGGGGTTTGTTTGTTCTTGAGACTCGAAGCTGAAGGAAAGACCTTATTGGAGTTTATAACCATCTGAGGAGAGTGTACAGAGAAGGTGGAACCAGACTCCTCTTGAGGGAAAGGACAATGTTGTAATGAGGGAATTTAGATTCTTTTCAACTAGATATTAGGAGGAAACTTTTCATACTGATCGTGGTCAAACACTGGAATAGGACCCAGATAGACACCTTTTGAAACCTCCATCCTTGGGGACATTCAAACGTACACTGCACAGTGTGCTGAGCTATCTGTTGCCCTGCTTTGTGCAGAGGGTTTGAACTAAGTCCACAGGTCCCTTCCAACCTCAGCTCTTCTCTGATTCCATGATTCAGTTTGCCTAACTAATAGTTATAGTGTGGTTGTTTACATCTGACCTGGTTGCTCTGGGTTCCCTGTGGCATCACTGCTGTGACTCATCCACTGCCGACTTTACAAGGAGAGGCACCAGTCCATAGTCATTGTTATTGCTCAATTGCTGAGATCTTTCTGATGGCCAAAGGGAGTCTCCTCTAGGCCACAGTGACTTAGTCGTATCAGCCCCACACTCTTTAGCTCTCCTGCACATTTGTGAAGCAGAGATACTCCTACCTAAATATTTTTTGGAGCAAAACTGTTGGTAATATTTGAGTCTCACTCAGAGACTGTGGTGTTGGCTGCTATGTACAGAAAGAGAAAAAAGAAATAAAGCCTTCCAGATGATGACAGCACTGTGGCTCCCTCCTCCCCTTAGCAATGCCAACAATAATTTTAAATCAGCCTTTTATCTTCAAATGTATTTCAGAGACATTTCAGAGTGAGAAGAGCTTCTTAACATATGAACTTTCAGATGGCTGGGTTGAGGAAAATATGGAGCTTTCCTTTAAACAATTAGAGACCATTTTGCTAATCAATTTTTGTCAGGCGCCTAGAAACATTTTTCAGTATCAGATTCCAAATTGTCTTGAACACTGCGAACTAATGACCTTTTATCAGTCCAGTTTGGGGCACTCTGATACATCCCTGCTCAAATTAAATAAATCATGAACCTTAATTAACAAAAACTGGCATAACTGCAAAAGCAATGAATTAGTTTGTATGCTGTCTGAGGGATCACAAATGTACAGTAGTTACAATTAATGGATTTAGTTTTAAATGCTAGGGCTCCTGCATGAAAGTGCCTGAGAAGTCCATCCTTGCATTCTTATTACTCTTTAATTATAATTGATGAACCTGGGAAAGATGTCAGCAGTGTACATTTTAACACAGGTGCTAATCTGCCTTAAGAACTCATAGTACTTGCTTGAAATAGTCAGTGATATGCAACAAGGTTTTGATGAAATCCAAATTTATTAGGGTTATTAAAAGTTATTAATTATTTGGCACTGTAGAGTTGTAATCTAGTACTATTTTTAATAGACAGCTTTATATAGCAAGACCAGCAGCTCCTGCCTCTCCAGGAGGACACAAGGCATAAAGAATGGCAGCAACGAGAAAGGAAGTAGACAGTCCCAAAGGCAGACCCATCTCTCCCCTGAGGAGCAATGGCAAGGCCAGCTCAGCCGAGATCTTCATCCCAGTCTTCCTCTCTACTTGGTCCTTCCACCTTTTCAGAGCTGACTGGACCACACTCCCAGCCCTTCATTCTGAGGTTGTTCCTGTCCAATTCACCAAATCTCACTGTGAGACGCTACTCTTTTCCTGAAGGATGAGTTTAAAAGAATTATTTGTTCTCCATTTGACAGCATAAACCTTATGATAACTTGTCCTTCTCTTATTGCCTCAAATTCTGGACTTTATTAGACTATAGGAAGACTCCAACAGCTAGTTAAAGAGGAAAATTAATTTTCTGATTACAGAGCCTGGAAATGGCAAGTAAGTGAGTCCTGAAGGCTCATAAAAAACAAGAGGCAATTAAAATTAAGCCCATATGGATTTCGTCATTGACTTTACAAAAGGTTTGTCATTGACTTTAATGCAATCTGAATTTTCTTGATTCCTACAAAAATATTTTTTAAAGATGTATCATGATTATTGGGGTCTCATTCATAATTTTTGAATATTTTTATGGAACTCTGTAACACAGGTATGACCATTTGCTGAATTTTTGTATTATGCACCTCCAGAACACATAACTGTAATAAAAAAAATTATATTTAATTGTGTGAATCAAATAATGGATATAATATTTACAAAACTGTGTTTTGTATTAATTATATACTCACTTTCATCAGTTCCATTTTCTATGCTTACCAATTAGTCCCTACAGCAATTGGAATCAATAGCAGTAATGGATGGTGGAGAATATACACAAAGTACTTATAACTGAGAAATGGAAACTTGCCTACAACTTGTGCTTGATTTGCACTGTCTGATACCCGAGTCAAATAAATAAATAATCAAGATTTTTGGCCAGATCAAAATGCTTGTTTAGTCTCTTGTGGAATACAGGACATGGAATTTGGTCCATTAGCCTCTGCAGTGAGCCAAACATTTTGGATTTAGGACTTGAAAAGGCATTCTGCATTATGCACTCTGGTGTCCTGCTACCACATCCTCCATGCATATAATCCTTTGCACAAATTTATGGAGTTCTATTGTAGGAACACTTTGGCTGTTTGAAGTAGAAACTGATGGGTTTCCCCATCAGGTGATTGGTCACTCCCTGTTTGATTGCATTTATCCTTGTGACCTCTGTAACATCCTCCAGCAGCAGAATCCTGTTGCTGCATGCCTATAAATGCTCCGTGGGTGAACACATAACACTCTCTGTTCCAAATTCTTTACCTGAGTGTTTATTAGGTGCCCTTCAGTGTTTATGTCTTTCCCATTTTCTTGGCTAATCCCATTAGAAGCTGTTGCAGAATCTGGCAATAATGGGGCCTAAAACCATTCTTCTAATTTGCAGCCCAGCTCTGTTCATGGCCAGTTTGTATCCATTTATTCTTGATACAGCATTGGTCTCCATCTTATCTGCCTGAATGTTGATAGGCAAAATCCTTTTTCTGTCCCATCAAGTTTTGTTAGGCTGAAGAAGCTGAGTTAGATGAGGTTGTCAGAAACAGGCTGAGTCATCCTATCAAACTCTTGCCTTTTAAAGAGATGATTCTTGATTTTCTTCTCCTCCTCCTCCCTCTCTTGTCCATGTGTATGTTACCTGTGCAACTGGTTCTGTCTCTTGTCTGACCTTTCAATTTAACTGATTAAATCAACAGAAAAATAACCCAGCAGAAAACAATAAGAATTTTCTTCTGGTTTAGGAAGCTTGATCAGTTCCAAGGGTGGTCAAACTGGGCTTGTTCAGACCACCTCCAGGAACATTTTAAGGTCAGCTGCCCACCCCACTCATCGGCTCATTAAGCCTTTTTTACACTTTCTGCAGAGCTGGGTGCTGTGCTGCAGAGCTGCTCTCCCCTGTCAAAATGAATCTTTCCTTTCACTCCTTGAAGTACTTCTGTGAATGTGTTTCCATTGACTCTTCTTATCTCTGCTGGACACTGTTGTCTCCTAATAGTCCTGGTGTTCACTGGTACATCCTGATCTTCCTTTTCCTCAGACATTCTCAGCTGAGTTCAATTTACAGCACAAGCCCCTCTGATGGCTCTCTTAAGATAGGACACCTTTGCACAAAGAAATTTGGACTCAGTTTTTGATTCCAGTACTTTTGATTGTTCAGTACTTTCTTTCTCATGGATATTCAGATTTCATTGTCAACAGTGCCTCTCAACTTTTTATTTTTGTCAAATTCCTCATGTGTGTGTCACAGTCATTGCACATTGTATAAGACAAGCCCCAAGCTGGGCAGGGGAGAAAGAACATCTCTGGTGACTTCTCAGCTTTGAAAAGTTCTGATTGACTGAAGTTTTTCTTCAGTAAACTGGGATTACAGTAATTTTAAGGAAAATGTAATGTTGTAAAGCAGGCAGATTATGTCAGACAACTTGACCTTGGTTTTTTCCTCACCATCCAAAATACTGTAAAGCCTAAATAGGATGAAAAGTTAAGGAAAAAAAAAAAAAGAAAAATACAGCTTCAATGCAATCAATTACTCTAGTCTTCTTGTTATTTTTGTTTGTTTGTGCAAAGGTTGTTTTAAATTGGATTTGTTTCCAGGATAGACTATCTTTGGAAGGCTTCCTGGGAAAAGTATGTTTTAAAGTTAACTTCAAGAGAATAGAAGGTCATGAATTTGTTTCAAAAGAAGATTGGCCCATGTAGCTCATCTTCTTATTCCTTACAATTGTTGCTAATAATTTTCAGGTGACTATGCTACTTGTTGCTATTTATTTGACAGCTATCTAAATCCCCTGACTCCAATTATTTTTAAATTACAATGACATGATGTGTTTAACATGGTAGGGAGTCACCAGGTAGAGTACCACAGATAATCTTCAGATATTTACTTAACTGACTACAGAGATAGAACAACAAGATCTCGACTATTAGCTAGTCGTTAGCTGTAATTAAGTTATTTTTAGAAACTGTCATGATAAAGTTTCATCTTTTTTCCCTGACTCTGCATCAAGCTGGCATAATTCCTAGGTAAAGCTCCTGTCCTCAGAAGCCACTCAAAGCAAACGAAATGCCATAGGATGCAAAAAATATATAGCTCTTGATATACATTTGTTGGCCCTGCACTGTCCACTGTTCATCTAGTAAGTAAAACCCAAAAGGCAACCAAATTTTGCAGGTATGTTTAACAAGACACAACATCTTTTGTAGATTGTATTTTGATTTTAAAAACATTAATCTTGAGACATCCAATAAAAAGGTCTGATGGAAAGTAGCATTTTCCACAGCATAACCGTGGTGTATATGAAAAAAGTTATAGCTGAGTGAATACAAAGAAAGTATAATCATATTCAAAGTGCAATTATTGCTGTATTTGCATTAACCTTGGAAGTCTCCTGCCTACAATGCATATATAATGTATTTGACCCTGCATTTGATAATGAAATACGATGAACGGATCACTGTAGCAAAGAGCAAAAGGTGATCAGGACATGCTCAGAGATGACCAGCACTGCTGGAGTGTGCAGGATCAAATGCTGCAACATGAAAACAAGAAGTATAGCTGCAAAAACATACAGTGTGACAGGCAAAGGGAAACAAGGCAAGAGGGAGAAATGTCAAGAATTCAAGGTATTTTGGTCATCGTAGATCATCTAGAGACTTATTGAAATTGGTGTTTTTGAAGAAGTAGTAAAAAGCAGCCATTACTTTTGAGAGTTTGCATCTAATAATGAGAGAATGCTGTGAAAGCATTTACCCTGAAGAGACAATGCAGAGACTGCACAGGTTCCCAAGATCAGCGAGGAGAGCACTAGGAGAGATCACCACGATTTAGAGGGGATCTCCTTGTGTTCTGTTTCCTGTAAACTGCCTGGGCTGCAAAGGTTTACTTCAGCATGGAAGTTTAACCTATAAAGCAGAAAATGCTGTCAGTAGTTTGCAGTAAGGTTGTCTGTTGTTCAACCGTGTCAAAGTTATTGAATCCCACATTCGTTATATTTGTCAACATTTTACTTTTCATTGTTATTCCATGATGCTTCAAAGAAGCTCTGGTTACTGGTGTTCAGGCAAGAAAGTGACAGATACTTTTGGAATTAGAAGAAAATAGAGGTGGCTGGTATTTACACCAAAGCTAGCTGATGTCATGATTGAAATGTAGTTTCTAGTCATAGCCAAGTCCATACACAGAAACTTTTAATCTAGTGAGATAATACCTTGATCTCAAGTTGATTAAGCCACTGGAGTAAAGGTGCTGAAGTAGCCTGGCCCATGCTTGGTACTTTATGAAATTACCGAGCAGGTTGACTTTTACCCCTCCATTAATTATAAAACTTGTCTTTGTCAGACAAATGAACAAATGCAGAACAACATGGACACAATTTGAAAGTTACTTCACAGTATAACTCAAGTGAAGTTAGTTCAAAAAACCCTACAGGAGAATAAACTCTGTTACCTGTGTAGCAGACACTACTAACACTAAGTGCATTCATAGCAGTTGTGGACATTGAGCCCTACTAATATCAGGCCAATAGCTTGCTAATGGTGCAGTTTTCCATCATCCAAAAGAAGAATAATGTTCATCTTCAATATCTGAGTATTAAACCTGGATGCATTTATTTAGCTATTCAAATTTTGCATATTTTCTTTACGGTTAGTGGCCATCTTGTGCTGAGAAAGGATTCAAAGACTTATCATGTTCTTTGTCTTGAGCAAATAATTTCTATGACAAGCACAGTTTTGGAGGCATCATTTAATATGCAACCACCAAAATGCCTCTCCATTGAAGGCTGCACTGAGATATGTCCTTACAGCAAGAATTGAGGTATTTTTGTGCTACAGAAAGCAGCAGTTGACTACAGTAAGTTTTCTGAAAATTTACAAATGCATATGTCTAGCAGTTTGTATAATATAAGAAAATCAACATTTTCTTTTGGGGGTTTCACTGTTTTTCTATTTATTTGTAGATGGTTTTATCTATAAAAATGCCTGTAAAAAATATGAGGCTTTGGTCGTCTTTACCATGTACTGACACCTTCATATGAAAAGCAGAGTTAAAGGCAAAAAAATACATTTCAGAGATTTACTGCTATGAAATCTGGCCACTGGACTGCAGCAAAACAAAGACAGAAGGTACATTCCAGTTGTATGAATCTGCTAATGTAGCATCTCTTATTCCCTGGATTTATTGTTCCTTTTTAATTACGTTCATGGCAGCAGCAGTGTACTATTTTTAAATTTTGGCAGTTTAAAAATCTTATGAATTTGGAGAAGGATTAAAAGTTGGTTTAATAATATCTTTTTGTGCCTTGCCTCTGCAATCTGTAGGTCATTGTGTGAGTGTTCTCACTTAATGTTCTAATGATTATTGTTGTAGAAGAAACACTGTCTAATGTCACAAATTAATCACGAATGGACTTAAAGTTTGGAGGAGTAATGGATTTGATGACAAATACTTAAAAGGCAGCCCATCACTTGGGTTTGCATGGACATTTGTTTTCAAAATAGGAATGAAATTGTTTTCTAATATATGAATAATAAGATGTCTCTGTCCCAAAGTCTTAGTCATAGGAAACCAAAGCCATTAGTTGAAAATGTTAGATAAAGCCATTACATTATGTTCTAACCATTTTCAAAGCAGTTCCTTTGGAAAATTTTATTGGCAAATAAAATTCTTCTTTGGAGCTGTCTAGCAGTAATTTTTGAAGCCTGTAGGTTGAAAAATGACCCATTTGTAGATTATTTTAAAATCTAGGACATGGAATATTTTAAGGTTTACTAATGTGTAATTGTTGGCTTTTATAGAGTTACCAGAGTTTTATGTTCCAGAGCTTGCCATGTAACACTCTTCCCAAAACATATCTGCTGTAAATTACTTTCCAAATTTGTCATAAAGTTTGGGGGGGTTTTTGTGGCAAATAATACATCATACATTTGGTTTTGTATTCATTACTTGTGAAGAACAAGCTATGCACTATATTCCTCCAGGATAAATCACGCAGAGAACAGCAGAGATAACAGATTTTGTCAGAGGAGTAACTTCAGGTTTGCCAGTTGAGTGATTCAGCACTTCACTGAGTTATAAACTCATCTCCTATAGTGTGAGAGCTTCTTGGCCAAAGAAGCCCCTCTTTACAACCCCATTGCCGCAGTCTGAGCCTGAAACTTGCCCTTTTTCTGCCCTCCTGCCATCCTGCCAGCTCCTGGAGCAAGAGGCTCTGTAGAGCTGCAAAGTTATAGCTTCCAGAGCTCTAGAGAAAAGCTTGAAATGCAGATCAGATAAGGATGATCATAAGGCAGCAATCAGAAGCACTCAAATATTTATGGATTTTGTTATAATTTTTAAGTCATGCACGAGAGTTTTCAGAGTGATCCAGAGTAACATCTTCCTTCATTCCTACGGAGGAGGAAGGAGGGAGGGATTCTCCCACAGTGGTTTGAACCCATCATTGCTGCTTCAATGCACCAACCTCATACAGCAGCTCTGGGGCCGTGGTGAAGATGTTGAGCCACAGGTTTCAATGGCAGAACACCATGAGAAATGGATCTGACACCATAAATAAACCTAAGGAGAACCACCAGCAATCCCACACCTTCCCATGAACGATCACACACTCCACAGTGCAGGGAAGTGGTGCCAAAGGTTCACACAGTCCCATGGTGGCTTCTCCTAGTTAAGCTATTTTAGGGGTACATGATCTCTGACTATTGTACCAATCTTTCCATGGATGTGAGCATTATGTCATGTATTAGCAGGTATAACATGTATTACTGTGCACACATAGAGAAAAAAAAGGAGGAAATTGACTGAAACAGTCTCAGTAAGGGCCACAAATTACTATTCCTTTACAGGACAAAGGTTTCCTGAAATCTTCTCTTTTAAGCCAGGCTTGTATCCTTTTTTGATTTTCTGGTGACATTTAAGGTAGGAAATCTGTTGCATTTATGAAGTCTGGGCTTCATGTGAAATTTTTTTAGGCTATGCTATTATTTGGGGGTTTTTACTACTTCAGCCAGCCCCTGGCTGGACCAGCAGTCTGTGGTGCCTTGCAGCTGGTGAGTCAGGACATCATGAGAGACAAGAGGCTGGCACCTGTGGAGATGATCTGTCAGATGGGTTCCAAGACTGGTGGGCTTAGGTTTAACAGTTGTTTTATTTCAGCTGCTGACATTTGGTAGGTAGGACATCAGCTCTCTCTTTTGAAGACAGACTACTCCCACCCTGGCACCTGTGATCAGGGAAATCACAGCATGCACCTTCCAAATTACTCAGCTCTGCCTTGGAAAGACAGAAATATCTGAGATACAAAATCTCTGCTAATTTTAAGGCAATAATGAAGTAGAAGAAACCTTTTATTTAAGAAACTAGAAAATCCTTATTTAAGAAACTATTTAAGAAATTCCTTCTGTGTTCTTTAGCTGTTCTTAAGAGTAATTTTCATGTTGCTTTTAAAGCACAAGATGGAGTAATAGGGTGTTCTGAAAGCAGAGAAAACCCTGAAGAAATAATAGAGGTCATTTTAACAATCAAATCAGTTGTGATTGATACTCCATACTGTTATACTTTCTAATCCTCATAGAGGAAACTTCAAATGACAGAAATGTCTGATGAAAGATGGCCATCATCTGGAGTTTCCTTCTCATCTGCAAGATTTTACATGGAGGAGATTAAATTGGCTGGCTTCACAGCCCTATTTCCTCTTAAGTTCATTGCTCCATTCACTTGGTCACTGCCCACCATTTGCTAACATTATAGCTGGGAAATTCCTCACAAATTCAAGCAGAGATGACATATGAGAAATCCCCAAAACCCTTTCCTAAAAATAAATAAAATACAAAATATTTTCTAATAGTGTTAAGTATTTGAAAACATGGAAAAACAGCAGTAGGTATCAATGTTCACCCATAGCCCTCTGGTGCTGACCTGCAGGAGCAGATTTACACAGATTTAGAGATTTACCAATGCCCTTGTGTTCCAGTCAATACCCACAACATGTGGCCACCATGAAGCAGCAAAATGTGGGGCTTTTCCCAGAGTGGGCAGGAGCTGTTCTGTCCTTCCAGCCCCCCAGAAGTCCATGAGATGAGAAGCACTCTGTCCTTCAAGGTACATGCCTGTCCCCATCACCTGTATTCTCAGTCCCATGTGTTTACAAACACATCCAGCTAATCTGCACCCACAGGTATTTCCCCTGTATTAACTGAGAGAAACCTCTGCTAAGAGCTGTGTCCTTCCACTCCTTACTTCATTCTGCCTTGCCACTACTTCTCCCCAAAATCCTACAGAACTCAGCTGCTTCCAGTGCTATCCTTGGGATCATGGGATGTTATAAGGAGACAAAAGATATGATGTTGCTCATGCCAGCTTTTGATCCTTCTGGCAGTTTTCTAGTTGTTTTGTCTTTGTTTCAGTTTGTGCTAAAACACACGTTTTCAGCTTTGGTGACTCTCTGTTTAAGGCAATAGAGCCACTTAGGGTGTAATGCTGTCAAATGCAATAAGCAGGATAAGGTTTCAAATATACAAAATCTGGGTTACAGTGTTATGGTGGTCTGGATTTCTTTTTTTCTGTTTCTTTCAGATCACATCTGGTACAGTTTCAAAATTTTTTCACTGCAAACTGTATGTGGAATGAGAATGATAATAAAGCTGCATCTACAGAACTTGGGCTGATAATGAATAAACCAGAACAGAATCCAAGGATCTGGGATGGAAAGCATTGTGACTTTGTTAGATGAGTTTTATGCTGACTTTGTTCCCAAAAGTTTAGAAATTGGGCCTCAGCTTAATCCAGCAGGATTTGGGTCTTTTATTATTTTTACTCTTTTTTTTTTCCCAGGTTTTTACAACTTGAAGCTGCCACTCAAGTTTCTCAGCAGTTTGGATAACTCACACAGGAAGGGTGAGGTATTTTGTCTGCCAGAAAACATCCCCAATTCCCCTGACTTCAAAGAAGGCCTGCCTAGATCCTGATGGTCTGCTTTAGTTCTTTGTCAGAAAACTCTGTTTTTCACAAGGTTAAAGTACTACTTTACAAGTCCTGTTTGTACATGATGATAGTACAAGAGGGCTGGATTAGCCAGTCAGGCTGAGCTGTGATCAGCCTAAAGAAGGCATAAGGACAAAGGAAACCTGGACATGGTCATCCTAATCCTTGGACTACTAGGCTGTTCTTCATTAATCCCAGCTGCCCGTGGCCCCCAGGATTTATGGTTCACCATAATGGTGGGATTTTGGCTATATCCCTTTTCCTAGGAATGCATACAAAGGTCAGGCTAAAGCTGACTTCCAGGGTCTCTGCGATGTTGGATTGCTAAAAATAATAACATAAATTATAAAATAAAATTCAATGCCTCCTCTTCTGATAAATCCCATTTTCTTTGATACCTGATGAGAGTTTGTCAAAAGATCTGACAATCTGGAACTGGTGTTTGTTGTAGTGCTTCATTATCATTTTGTGCCTTCCTACTCCTCTCTGTTCTTCTTCAGCTCTCAGGCTTAGAACTTTCTGTCTTGGATTTGTAAAAGATCCAGCGCATTGGGACTCACTGCAGGCAATAAATAGCATTGCAGCAATAATTAAAATTAGAGGCCAGTGTCCAGTACTGACAGGGGAAAATGTCAGGTTTTCCCATTCAAGTAATTCCTGAGAGAAGGTAAAAGCAAGGTCCCTTTCCCTTCTTGGCACTGAGTCACTGATGTGACTTCAATTAGACATTTCAGGAGCAACAAAGATTATGATATGAATGCAGTTTAATCAGTCATTTTACAGCAGCAACAGTGGCAATTAGAAGTGGTTTAGTACTCTTAGGTCAAGATTAAAAATGATAGAATTTATTGCTGCTGATTTAGAGATTAATGTGCCAATTAATTATTCAGCATACAGAATTGACATTCTCCTTCCCAGCTGGCAACTACAGTTTAATGGTTGAGGATTTAAAAATATATGTATGGAACTAGAAAAACAACAACTCCTTCAGAAGAAATGCAGATGGGAAATAATAGGCAAAATAAAAGTAACATTGAGAACCTTCTCAGTGTTCATCAGCCTCTGTAGCCAGAGGATTATTGCAGAATGAAAACTCAGGTGCAGCATTTGATTTTTGTGTAATATATAAACATACCCAGCAGCAAAGTGTCCCAGGCTGCTGTTCATAGGCAGCCTGGGAATTATCTCCTCCCAGACCTGGTTCAGCTGTTGCCTTTTTTAAGGAGTTGTCAGAAGGTATTTGGAGAGAGTGGAATGAATGAATGACATAGCAGGCATTTAGCTTTCTCATTGCACTGGACCATACCTACATTTCTTCTCTCAAAATAATCCAGCTTGTATACTAAACCTAGGCTTCAAAAACACCACCTGCTGCGCTGTTTTGATGCCAGCAGTCAGAATTGCCTGGAGAGCTATTTCTGTACAAAAGCAGAGTCAAGCTTTGAATGGTGCCTCCAGAGCAATGTTTGTGCTGGTTCTATAAGAAACAGCATAGAAGGAGTTACAGGGCCATGAAATTTGTGTGAGGGGGATCTGCCCTGAACTGCTGGTGTGATTCCCACCCAGCCCAGGAGGGATAGAGATTATTGTTTCCAAGGTGCTGAGAAATCATTGCGCTGTGGGCTGGTGGACTCATTCTGGTTTCTCTACTCAGAAAATACTGCCTGGGTGCATCCAAACAATGTGGCTACTGTGGCTCCATAGTGCTGTGCTACGCAACCAGGAGAGCATGCACCTGTATCCATAAGGGATATTTATGCATCCTTGCAGGAAGGAGAAAGAGAAAGAAGGAAGTCAAAGATCCAAATTCCTTTTGATATGAGTATTTATACACACAGAGAAATTTTACAAAAGCAACAGGCCACAGGTTTCTGTTTTTATTGTGTATTGTGGTTGGTTTGTTTGTTTGTGGGGGTTTTGTGTGTTACTTGAATCAAAACTACCCACATGAAATGGAAGAGCAAAAGAAAGCTTTTGCATTTAAATAGGTTGTTAATGTCCAGAAACCAAAACAGTCACAGAACAGCAATAAAGAAGCTCTTCAACTGTAGCTGGAGGATGTCCATAAAGAGGATATAATGAAAAGGACTGCCCAAATTGCAAGGATAATATAGTTAATGTATTACTTCTTTTATTATTTTATCATCTTTCATTAATTGCTGGCATCTTTCCTGCAGGAGCTGGTTCCATGAAAAGGGCTTTTAGTCAAATGTCCTAAATGAAACAACCACTTAGAACCCAAGAACAAGGTCGGAACACGGTTCACCTGACTTCTCTAAATCACAGTGGAAGGGTGAAGGTTTTGGTTTTTGGAATTCTAATGTCAGGACTGAACCAGACCCCACAGAACAATGTTCCCATGAGTACAGCTGCATCTGTATTCTGGAGTGGAAAACAGGTCTGAGGGCATTCAGAGGTGGTTCCATCCACCTTGCTGGCTTGTTCCATCACCTGGGCTTGGGCTTTAATTGTCTTTACTCAATTCAGACAGAATCAGGGCTGGAACATATGCTGGCCAGGTAGGTTGTAACATTTTTTACCCTTCCTAGCCAAGTAGCCAGCCCAATGCTTAGGAAGCTTGGACTCTTCCCTCCAGGGGGTCCTGGGCTCAGCTTCAAAAAAACAAGAATGAGGGTTGACCAGTGCAAACATTTCCCCTTGGAACTGGCCATTGAAGGTCAAACAGCTTCTCCTTTGAGCAGAGCACTTTACCAGGACAGGAGAAGCTGCATGGAGGCAATGTCCCTGTGCACTGACAACTATAACAACAGGTAAAGGGATCTCCAGGTGAAACAGGGAGCAAAAGCTGGTGCCCACAATAGTGTAAGTTCATCGAGATCACTCCTGTACCTCCCCTGCTCACTCACCTAAGCCAGCAGAAGGCTGCTGGGTAGGAAAGCCCATGGTGAGTACAGGGCCTGACTCCAGGGAGTAAGACAGAGGGTCAGGTAACATTTGAAAAGGCCTATTTCAGTTCTGTGCCATAACATTTCCATGTGTGGGCATTTCAAAAATGGAGTCCAAAGAAGGGGACATCCTGCCTGCTCTGAACTCTGGGCTAAGTCCAAACAAGTCCACAGAAACATTCCTAGTCCACCTCAGTGGGCTTTGAATCAAGTGCTTCGTGCAGGAGGGTTTGGATAACTTCCCTTCAGAAGCAGCACAATTACCCACCATCCTACTACCTGCTTGAGAATCCCTTGTCTCCTCTTCATAACTTGTAGGATCCACAAATACACTCCCAAATCCAATGGCTACCCCCATCTTCCTTACTAGGGAAAGATAATGAACTTGACTACATCAGGAATGTGGAAGTCACTGATCACATGCAGATGTCACCATTTTTGACTGACTGATTTTTATTAAACCTCAGTGAGAGTCAGATATTTCTCAGAGTTAAGCACAAGACTTCCTTAATCACAAGGTGGCCATTTCATGTTCCCACTGAGACTGTCCACTGTTCTTCTGTAGCAGAGACTTTTTTTTCCAACTACCAAACATTCAGCTCACATTAAAAACATAAAACAGCAAGGATATTATAAAATTTATGGAGAAAATGTCTGGAGAGAAACCCATTCTCTGATACTGGAGTAGGCACCATAGAGACAACCCAGCAAATCAGAATCAGCCAGGAACAAAGAAATATTTCCTTTGTCAGACCAAGTTTTATAAAAACCCTGAGCTTTTGACCTTTAGACCATAACAACTGATTTTAGTGAAATTGCTCCCAGGTTGCTTGACAATGGTTGGGAGGAGAATGAATCCATATGTCTTCACTTTATATTAATTTCTAAGACTGTCAGGAAGCGTAAAAGGCTGCTTTACCCCAGGCAGTGTGCAAAGAACAAAAGAACAACCTCTGCCTCTTGCACAGGTTGTGTTGCTGCTTTTGCTTGATGATTCTAGTTAAGCTATACTTAGTTAACTGGATTTGATTTTATCTAGTTAAACTGATAAAAAGTATGAGGGAAACATATGGAAGTCTTGATTGTATTCATTGGGACTGTGCCAGTGTGTAACCTTTGGGTTTGGGTCTGCGCATCCCCCCACGTGTGCTGAGAGTTTGGTGTCAGGATGCATCAGAACTGAACAGAAACTTTTCAATTAAATCTTTTCCAGTTAACAAAGTGTTTGGCAGAAACACATCAGTTTAGGAGAAAATACTTCCTCACTCCTGGTTGGAGTTTCTGGCAAAAAAAAAAAATATTAAAAAAAAATTGATTTCAGGACTCACCTGCCACAGGGGGAAGGGGACCTGGTCTCATACACAAGCAAGTGGTGGTTTCTGCCAGATTTGGTTAACAAGGTCTGTGGAGAAGACTTGATGCTTCTGTCAGAGGCAGCTGCTGCTCATAAATAACTCCTAAGTCAGTGTCACTTGAGGTACCCTTAGGACCACCAGGCATGTTATGTTCATGGGATCCCATCCAAAGCTACTGAGGGGTGAAAAAGTCTAGTAAATCAGAGTAACTCCACATCATGAAGTTATGTTGATCAGATAGCAAAAGTGAGGCACAGAGCAGCCATGAGATTTGCCTGTCAGAGTCCCAGTCACAGGTAATATCCCCTGTGCATACAGAGGGTGTTTCTGCACAAGGGGAATAAGGACTTGAAGGCAATTTCTTGCTGAACAAATTTAACTGTTCTGTTTTGTTCTTTTGCAAGTAATTCAGAAATGAGCTGTCACTGCATAGTTGGGTCAGCAGTTCCAGCATTTATTTACAAATTAAAAACTTATTTTTCATGGAATATTTGCTGTCTCTGACATGTGTCACATGGATTATAGATTGGCAGGGTGAAAACTTTGAGTGTAAGAAATGTGATGATTCACGGGAAAGAATGTTCTTGGTAAAGAAAATGAGGTTTCCCTGGCAAAATTTGACCATCGTGTGGTGACACGAAACAAGGGCAGAAAACAAACTTCCTTCATAGACACAAGCCATACACGGTCCCATGCCTGAAGAGCAAATTAAAAGTTTCCTTAGGCTGAGATCAGGGTTCCAAAGGTAGGTACTCTGGTTCCTCTTCCTCACTGACAGCAGCAACTTCCACTGTTGATCAGACTGAGCTTAGATTTTTCATTTCAGCCTTTAGACTTGGTGAAGAGATTAAATCCTTTCTTTAGGGATTTGATTTCGTAGCTCTTGCGATTTTTTCCTTCATGCATACCTTTGGTCCTTGTCAACTTTTCCTTCATTTTCTTTCCACTCTTCCATTTCCAGGTCTAGTGGGACAACAGACCTTCTTCAGCTTCTGCCTTTTCAAAGGATTGGCACAGAGTTACCATCTTGATCCCTGGGGTCCCAGAGTAAATTCAGTGATTCTTTTCTGCCACAGAGTCTCTTCTTGAGAAGAGGCTCCTTTTTGCTGACAATGTTGCTTGCTTTCTCAAGAGTTTAATAGTTGTAGGCTTTGATGATTTTTTCCCTCCTTGACAAACCTCAAAATATTTAAATGCTTACCCTGCCTTGCACAATGGAAATAACCTAGTGTGCTTAAACGTGGCTCGAGAGTTCAAAACTTAGATAAGAGGAGATTGCCAATGTTTTACAGTCATTCATTTCCAAAAGAGAGGGGAAAGCAATTCTGTCATGATCTATGTTTTATTATCTAGCTTATTATTTGTAAGCCAGGAGAACAGAGGGGACATGTTCTCTCTCTTGGATTGGCCAGAATAACTCACAGTACTTTTTAAAATCAATTATATTACATAGCAGGCTTTCAGTAGTTCAGCCTGGAGCTGGTGTCAGACCTTAGAAAATCACATTGTCAAAGACCTTGAGGAGCCCTTGATCCAGCCCCAGGGTGTGATTGAAGATATCTACCTAAACTCTGATCTTTTGCTACCCTAATCTACTAAAAATTATTTTTCTGCATTAGACTTGAAGCCCCTCCTTCTTCTGAATATACCCCTTCATGCTTTACAGGCTGCTCATGCAGGAGAACTGACCTCCCTGATATAACCCTATCCATGATCAGAGTTTGAATCTGTCCATCACCTTCAGTTCCAACCTTACTGCTTACCTGGAGCAGAAGATTTATTCCTAAGACTTTGGTTTCTTTAAATAAAAGTGAAAATCCCAAAAATATGTATATGCAATATTATGTAGTTGTCTTTCCCCTATGGATCTGTTTTGGAACCAGAGGATTTTGGAGATATAAAACCTGAAGCTGTTCTTAAATACTTGTAAAACTGTTTTTAATCTTTTTAAAAAATTGAAACAGATGATTTTGCAGAATGTGAAAGACTGCATAGGCAACAAATCAATAAACTTTTCAAAGACAAGATTTCTGAGCTCCTGGACAAGTCTCCAGGTCACTGTAAAACTGCAGATGGAGAGTGGGGCTTGTTTTGCTCCCATTCTGAGGATGCCTGCAAGCAGATCCACTTCCTAGGGGCCAACTACAAAAGCCATGACTACAGAGCTAAGAAAAGAGCTGGCCTTGGTAATTCTTACCTTTCTTGACCCCTTTTTTTTCATATGGGTGGGATAGGAAGAGATGAAATGCCAGAGACTGGAGAAGCGTTGGCTGTCAGCCCCAAGTGAGGAAATTTATTTCCAGTGAACAGTGTAGTCCTAGAAAGTGAGCCCAAAACTAAAGGCAGTATTTCCACTGGAATGGGGCAAGTAATCTATAGCATCTACTAACTAACACCTCCCCTAAATAGAACTCCACCAGAAGATTTGGATGGCCATCCTCTTTTTTCTATTCCTTGTGCAAGGTTTCAAAGTCCTGTGTTTACTTAAATAGGTTGATTTGATTTCAGTGGTGAATGGCAGCAAAGGTGAAAATCTCAGCAGTGCCACTAAATGAAAAACTGTCCTGCTCTAGCAAAGTTTCTCCTTTCAGCAACCCAATCTCTCACTGTCCTTACAGAGGCAGCTGCTGACAACTTGATGGGGAATTTTTCAGTACGTGACTCTTCAGCCATACCCACCTATACAACAGAGAATTTGCTCAACAGTAGACTTGGTTACCAAGTCCAAAATACCTGCAGATAATCACCTGTGTCTATTTGTGTATAAAATTGTCATTGCATTACTGCCAGCAGTGCTGATAAAGGTTAATTACTTAGATAAATTGAAAAATCTATGTTCATTTGCAAATGGACATAAAATGAAGTCTCAATTATTATAATTTATTTACACTGTCAACTTAGATGAAAGCATATTCAAAAATATTGCTGAAGGCTGGGGCCCTGGAACCTGATTCTTCAAACCCTCACCCTTCTAGTGGCACCATTTGAGTAAAGAGAATTAAGAGAGAATAAGGTTTGTGTTTTGCAGAGAAATAAAATGGATCTGATTTAAGAATAGAGTGCATCAAGAATTCCTTCCTTGCCCAAAAGTCATGCATATTTGATTTGGATAGTCTAGAGCATTTTTGTGCTACAGTAAATTCATAGCAAATGTAAAGAGACACTTCCATATATTTATTATTCCAGAGAGACTTGTAGATGGATTTCACCTCACTTACCATACCACAAGCAAATTATGTTGAAATCCTTCCAAGATCTGAAATGATATGTTTATAAATTCTCCTTATTGAACTCTTGGCCTCAAGTAACTTTATTATAATAAAACATTTAGGTGTTTATTTTATTTATTTATTTATTGAAATGCTTTCTGTTTACTGAGAGGTGGGAGCAGTTTGCAATTTCACATCCATCAAAAGAATCATAAAGAATAAATGCACCAAATACAAAAATAACACCCCAGCATATCAGATACGTAATTAAATTCTGTATGTACTGTTGTTTTCATTATGCTGATTTACAGCCACTTTAATGTACCCAGTCTTCTTAAACAACTTAGAGTTGATTGTTCTGGAACTAGATTGCGATTCAAGATAACATAGTGGCTCTTTGCCATCTTTTGGGAAAATTCTAAACCCCTCTGGGGGCAAAACAGCCTTGGATTAAAGAGTTTGGGTTACTCAACATACAAATTATGTCCTAGACACTAAAACTAATTGCTCAAATGTGGTGGAAACAAAATCAACACCACTGGAGCTGGAGACAAGCAAGCAGTGAGGGGTCACAGTGTCCACAGGCATATCAGTCCTTAAGTTTTAAAAATTCCTGGTGCACTCAAGGTAACTTTGCTTGAGGATTTGCCTTTACTGACATGATGCAGTTCTAGCATTACTGTGTGTTACTTGTATTCACATGCAATAGCCTGGAAGAGTCCTTTCTGACAGTGGCACACTGGTAGGTATATGCAGGCAGGAAAACACACAGCATGAAAGCCTTGCAGCAGGACAGAGCTTTCCAGCATGGTCAGTATTTCTACCAGTGTCCCAGGTCTCCAGAGGCTGGAGGAAGGAGACCCTCTTGGAAACAGAGTCAATATTTACGTACCTGCTATGCTTCCAGGAAATATTTGCATCCTTCAAATAGCAGAGTTAAAAAAGGCAAGTTTATATATCCCAGAGACAAATCAATGTCACTACAAATCCCACAGCCCAGTTAGAGAAAAGCGTCACCCCAAGCTTTAATTTTCTCTTCGCTGCCAGCAGTTTGGCCCAAGGATGGCTTTTAATATTGGTTCTGGAGTTTCCCATTCACCACACTGCAATGCTCTGTGATGCTGGTAGGTCCCCAGCATTCCTGCTGCAGATGGGGTGTGCCAGGGTGAGTCCCAGCTCCTCCCTGCCTACCCAGTGCCTGGGTCCACACAGCTGGGCCCCTCCTACTCTGCTCAGCCCCTCAGGATGGCAGGGAGTGACACATTTCCAAGTTGGAATGACACATTTCCAAGTTGCAGGAGTGCTTCGTCAAATGTTACTCAGTGGTTCCTTGCCCTGATGAGCATGAGGCTAAGCCAATGCCTCTTTTTCGTAACTATGATTAAACCAAACTCATCAGCTGCGAGGCAAAACCTGGGAAGCCAGATATGAAACTAAACTTAGAAAACACCCCACAAAGCCTTGTGAAGCTCACACTGGCCACAGACCCTGCCAAGAAGGGGCTTTGCCTTTTCCTTCTTGAGCGTCTCCATGTATCACTGTTGTTGTAGTCACTGTCATTGAGTTCCTCTCCATCTCTCTCTGCTTTGCCAAGACAGCTCTGAGCAGCAGCCACTCATGTTGCAGGTGGCAAAATCTCTCTGAATTGTTCCCAAATCTGACTTTTCTGCACTGGAGTNAGAGGTCAAGAAGCATTTGGACTCTCAGGCACGGGGTGTGACTCTTTGGGATGGTCCTGTGCAGGGCCAGGGGTTGGATTTGATGATCCCTGTGGGTCCCTTTCAGCTCAGCACATTCTGTGGTTCTGTGGTTTTGTTGCTCAGCACCCCCTGCTCCTCTTTACTGCCCAGCACTCAGAGTCCTTGCAGGAGCAGCCCCTGAAGCTACAAAGCCATAAATGCCAGCAGTGACTGTAGCAGGAGTTAAAGCAAGTGCTGCACTAGAACTTGCTGCCAGAAATGTGGCTGAAATTACTACTACTGATCTCTCTTTTAATCTTATCTCTCCTACAGGCTCTCTCATCAGCTTCTCAGTGAGCTGTAAGTATTGTAATAACATTAATTAGGTGCCCATTAATATCACAGATACCACTTTTCATGCAGCATTACAGAGATACAGATTTATAAAATGTCAATATTTTCTTTCCCTGCAATACGTTAATCGTGCTGCAAGTTGCCACATGAACAGGCTTCGTGGAGGCTGTGATATTTATGCTGATTTAACATTTACAAGCCGCCAGTCTGCCTGGGCACTGTGCTCCACACAAACACATGTGAAGGGCTAATGGGCTGGGCTGAAAAATGTGTCTGACTTAAGTAATTTTATAAACACTTTAAACACATTAGGACACTTACCCTGCTCTGCAGACACAGGGCCTGGTCCTATTCGCTGTCAAACTGGTGGCAAAATTCCCACTGACTTCCCTGAGACCCAGCTCGCTGTGCCTTAACTAAACAAATGTGCAATAAATGTGCTATAAATGTACAGTAAATGTGCAATAAATGTAGAAAATGCAGAACTGCTTCCACCCACAGCAGAGAGCCTGGGCTGGACTGAGAGCCTGCAATGTTGAGGAGGTGTTTCCAGAACAGGAGCATTTGACAAAGGGTTTATTCCTTCCCCGTTCTCAGGATAGGTGCTTGCAGTACCTGTACCATGTGCGAGCTGCCTCATAGATAATTGTGGGTCCTGTCATCCAGTTACACACATTGTGATGCCCATCTGGGTTTAAGGCTGGACTAAACTGACTTGTGACAGAGCTACTCAGCTGGGCTGCAGCACTGGACAGACAGGTGGTTCAGGGCACAGGCTAAAACATTCCCTAAACTTCACACTGAAAGAAGGTAAGACAATGGGATATACCAACACATGCCTCACAAACATATTGATGATCATTTTAAACAGGTCTAGTTAGAAAAGATGTTGTGTGGCTTCACCATCAGCTTTCCCTTCCCATCAGCATCACCTTGCCAACTCCCACTCCAGTCTTCCAGCCACCCTCCTCTTCTTCTCCATGACCCCATGAGTCCCCAGAGCATCACCCTCCTCATTCCTCACCTGTCTCCTTTGCATACAGAAAATTCAGCAAAGCAGAGGCTGCTGCCCCCACGATGTCCATGTTGTCCTTTGGACTCCTCATGCTCTTACGTGGCCCCTTTACAAACATCTGCTGTTCCCCATCTGTGGCAGCTTTCTGAACCAGGAGGGACTGTCTAGGTCTATGTTTGCTCGTTGCCAAATTCCGCTGGGATTGATCTCAGGATCTCCCAGACCTGATGGATCTCAGTAGCTGCTCCAGCTGCTGATGGAGTTTGTACTGGAGGAGCCTGTTGGTTCTTTTCATGATAGCAATTTCTGTTGATATTGGTTGGTCCTAATGTTGTTATCACAGTATCATCCTCATTTTGCAGCACTTATTTCATGTAGTCCTGACATGGTAACAATGTCTACTTAATCTTGCATGGAAATTTCCTTTCAATGTCCATTGGTCTGCACTGATTTATGCAGACACTGCTTTCTTGTGTCACTGTGAACTGCACTCCATAGATTTTCTGTGTCATTGATTTGCCATCATCTCCACAATTCAATACAATTTTCCTCCACTTGCATTTGATATTCTTATGTTGACACCAAAGACCTGCATCACTAATATTGTATTAACATCATTTTGACATGGGAACAAATCCTCATGCTAATAACATTTACTGATAATAACTCACCATAATGCAGTTACCAGTAATTTGCTTTCAGAGGATTAAGTCTTTGGACTTGACGTTCACACGTCCTCTTCAAAGTGTTCCTGATGATTGTAATCTGCAATGCATCTTCCTCTCTAAATTAGTATTAACAACTGCAAAGCCAATAACTTGATAAATTGGATTTTTAAAGACATATTTAAGAAAATATTTAATTCTCACAAGTCTAGACAAGAAATACGCTTCCCATTCCACATAGCTATAAGATGGAGAGTTTGCTTTATGAAAAAACAGTGGGTAATCCTTGAAGTAAGCAATAGCCCAAGGGTTGTGTCAGTCATGTGGGAGACTCACAGCCCATCCACTCCTCCACCTGACCCAGACAGGCTCCAGATGGCTGCCCTGACCTGCTGGCCATTCCCCATTTAAGGATCTCATTTTTTGTTACAGTCAGAGATTCTGGCTCAAACACTAGCAATCTCTCTCAACAAAATTTAATCAGTACTGATATGTTCCCATGAAAAGTTTCAGTTTTAATAAGTCAGCATTTTCCAAGAAAAGGGAAAAAAACACATCTGGGTTGGAAAACTCCCAGCCCACTCACATTTCTGCTATCAGCTCCAGAAAGTCAATATTATTCTCCATCATCAGGACCAATTCTACACTCCAATTTTTTAAGAAAGTGAAACTAAGGTCCCAATAAAGGATCTTTTTTTTTTTTTCCCAAAGTGCCCAAATGATGGAAGACCCCAGCAATTTCATAGGATGCCTGTTCCAAAGTCACTTGTAAGCTTTCAAAAATCCCACCCCAAATTCATCATTTTGAAGTCTGCTTGATTTTTAAAGTCTGAAGTTCAAAAGCTAAACAAGAGCTTATTTGAGACCACACAGCAAGATCATACAGTCCACACTGTGGTGAGAAGAGAATGTTTTGAGCACTCTTCTCTCCACGTGTGGGTAGGGCAGGCTCTTTGCAAGCCATGCTGGTGGAGGCAGCTCCTTTTTCCCCTTCACAGCCATGTATGTCACCTGGCCACACAAACAACTGGAACAGTCCAAAGCCAGAGCACGGCTCCTGCCGAAAGGAGGTGTCAGGGTCATTACCCACAGATGCATTTTAGCAAACTACATTGAGTTCAGCCAGCAGAAGCTGTGGATGAGACCACTCCTTTATGTATTGTCCATTGGCAGAATCATGAAATCAGAAAATCATGAAAAGATTTGGGTTGGAAGAGACCTTAAAGATCATCTGGTTCCAACCCCTCTCCCATGGACAGGGATTCTACATGGTAGATCAAGTCGCCCAGGGCCTCATCCAGTCTGGACTTGAGGACACAAAGTAACCCAGTACTAACTTCCAGTAGCAAACCTGATATACTCCTTAGCCAGCTGGGAAATGTTGTGGAAAACAAAAGGATTTCTCAAGTTGTCCACAATCCCTCTTCTACTTGCTGAACCAATCTACTCAGCAGAGAGCTTTAGGAGAGCTCAGTATTAAACTGTCATTTTGTCAATAAAATGTCATTTCATCAATAGTACGTCCAGGTAGCCGAATGTTTCTGCGTAATTAATTTAACGGATGCATTAGGGAATGTTATACACAATATAAATCAAAAAGTACTGTCAATATAAGGACCATATATAAACCCAGCTAAGAAAACTACAACCCTGTTTGAAAGCTAAGCTCTTTTTCCCAAGATGATCCTTCAACCTAGGGAGATGTAGATTCTGCTATTGAAAATGCTACTAAGAAAGTGGCATTATAGACCATGGAAATATATTATTTAATTCCGCAAACTGTTTCCTTATCAGCAGGGTGTTACTGGGATATGAACTTAAATTGTACCATCGGATATGCAGGGTTCTCTGAGACCAGAGCCTTGAAGGAAGTGGGATTTGTGGTTCTTGGAATATCCTACAATTTTGGTATTTGTGTTTATTCTTTATAAAAATAAACTGCAAAATGTTGTAAAACTTTTTGAGAAAATATGGCTTTGAAAACATGCTGTCAAGTCAATTAAAAGCATTTTCTTGCAGCATGGAACGAAATGCTTTGCTGTGTTGAATTTTTACAGTCAGTTCGCCTATGAAAATGAGGTTATTTAATCCCAGGAGTGTCAGGAACTCCTCTGTGAGCAACTGCTGAGCGCAGCGGCAGCCCGACATGCAGGGCAGTGACCACCGCTGGCCTCTCCCTCTCGACGCTGCCCCTCCCCATCCCCGGATTGCAGACCTGGACCCCTCCCCATCCCTCCTCACCTCCCACCACCCTCTCTCTTCCCCCGGTTTTAGCATCGCTGTCTCTGGGGTCCCCTCACCTGCCTCCATCCCACCCTGCCAGCGCTCTCTGCCCGAGCGGTACCCGCGGTGCTCAGTGAGCATCACACACCCGGCTCTGTCGGTCACCGGCTCTTCCTCGGCCCCTTCCCCTCGCTCTGCTTGGCTCTGACACCTCACTCCTCTGGTACAGCCCACGGGAGGCAGAGAAAGCAACGACGGGGAGGGGAATCCTGCCCGCATCCTGACCGGAGCTGTCTCCGGAGCAAAGGCAGCCCCCGGGAAATGCAGCTGAGGAGGCTGCGTGGCTCACAGAAGAGCCACTTTGGAAAGTTTTATGATTTGGCCAAAGGTTGGGTTTGTGGGATCAATGACAGGAGACGTGCCCTGTGCCAGGGCAGCCTGATCCCAGCCGGCTGCCGCTGTAAATCGTGGCTCGGTGAGTGTGCAAAATACCCTCACCGGGGAAGACTTTCAGCAGGGTGGAACAATGACGTGATTTCACAACCTGGGTCTTGGAAATGTTTGAGACATTTTTGCTGACTTAAAAAAAAAAAAAAAGCGGGCAGAGATATTCAGGAATGTCAGCCCACATCGATCAAACGTGTGAAATCAGAAGCAAGCAAAACCAGACCTTAGAAGGGGTGTTTTAGGGGAATTTATTTACAGACAAAATCAGCAGGTCTGCCAATGGTAGCAATAATTCAGATAGGGAAAACACAGTATTGTGTTTAGAGAGATACCAGCATAAGGTTCAAGGAGACAATGCAGCAGCATCTACAGAACTGTTCTGGATTTTATATTGACAATATATTTGAACATTTTCAGAAAATTTTCAATTCTTTTATTTGCATGATTAATTCTACCACAGAAATAGCTCCACTGTAATCAGCAGAGCTGAATGAGCAAAGCAATTTACTTCTGCTCTTAAAATTAAGCATTTTATTCTGGAGCTAATAATACAAACTTCAAATCAACCTTAAACCTTCTATAAACAACCCTATAAACAACATCCTGTTCTAGAATTTTTTATCAGGAATGTTATGAATTCCATTACCTTCTTATAATTATTTCTCATCCTTAACATGAGATGTAATTTGTAGCATCGTGCAATTGATGCTACAGTGTTATCTGTCCCCAGAAAATTATAAGTGTCACAACCAGTTGCCATGTGCTGCACAAATAAAGTGAGTAAAGCAAAAAAACAACTTAGATTTATCTATTTTATTTGTGTTTGATATTTTCACTGTGTCTGCATTTTAAATGTATTTTAATGTAAAGGTTAATGGAGTTTTAATAAAGGGCAGATGGCTACTCTAATTGCAGAACACCCAGCATACTCTTTTAAAAACCTCTTTAACTGGCTAGACAGATATTAATAATTCTGAATGCCATTAGAAAAAGCAGAGGTTTGAATCAAATGATTCCCCAAAGTTAAATTTATTATTAAACCAAAACTGCAGTCATTGCATACATTTCTGCAAAGAAAAATTGTATTATCAATATATTTCCCATCAAGTGATCCTTTGAACTCTCTATTATCTATTACCTATAGCTGAATTATATATACTAAGGCACCAAATGTTCAACTTCCTCTTATATATTGTTTTTCATCTAGATGTCAACTTTCAATATTTTTTTTAATTCTCTAAACATTTTTCTAGTCACTCAGTCTTCTCCCCAAATTTGATTTTTTTTGCAAGAGCATGATTCCTGTGTCACATACCATTGTACATGCACATCACAATCCCTGGTATGTGTCTTATAAACAGAAGGAAAAAAAGGAAATAAAAAGCATGAGCTATTTCGTACTAGGCCCTGTGCCAAGTAGAGCCTCCTGCCTCCAGAAAATACAGTGAAAGCAAACTGTGTCTATGAATATCTTCAGAGCAGCCAGTTCACTGGGAGTGGAAGGTGGCCAAATGCTGTGCAGGAATGAAGAAGCCACAGGAACAAATACCGTGGGGGTTATTACCAAAATAATTTGATTCTTAGAGTATTTAGAGTCAGGCACTTCAAAGTGCTAATTAAATCCTCAGGAACTCTGATGTGAATCTGAAGGCACAGCAGAATGACCATGTAACACCTCAAATAATTTAAACTGGACAGCAATTTTCTGCTTTGGAAATAATTCCTCTAACCTCTTCCTGCCCCCACTGCAGACCCCTCTGCACAAGCCCATGTACACCATAACCATCCCCATCACCCTCTGAAATTAGCAGTTACATTAACAAGGTTTTGAAATATTGTCTGGAATGTGGTTTGGGGCTCTACAATGGAAGAGAAGTAACTTTTATATCATTTTATGAACAGACATTAATCAATGCTAAATCACAATGAGAGTCTTATGGAATCACATATTACAATCTCCTAAATCGCAGGAGGAACTTGCCATGATTAATGTTACTACCACGACATTTGATACAATCAATAGTGAGTGCAGTTCACGTTTAGGTTTTACCACCAAGGTGCATTTTCTGAGCCCACCATGGATGGGAGAGACCTTTGGAGCCCAGGCCAGGAAACAATAGTATTTGCCACATTATTAATCTGCCCTTATGATTCGTCTTTTATCCTTCCTGGCATTTATGTTGTTCCTCTGACATGCACACTGAGGCCCAAATGGTCCCAGAGCTGAATAGCGTGAAGGTGAAGACAGTCCTCACGTGTATCCAGGAGAGGTGGCAGGTGTTCCACTCTCCATCCACGTGGATCTGTTATTTCTCCAAATAATTCCTCTAATATAACTACAAGAAGCTTTACCTGGTTGAAAAGGGTGTCCCATGGCGGCAGTGCTGGAGATGGAGGCTGGAACCACTGGGATATGAAGCTCAAGGCAACCTCCAATATCTATGGACCCAAGGTCCTCCTGGTGCCACTCCAGTGACATGAGGTGATTCAGAGACAGCAAAGTGCAACTCTGCCTGCTACAGGGATGACCCTGTGCCCAGATTTTCTTTGTCCAAGACCACATGTATCAGGGAGAGGTTCAGCATCACCCCAAATGCAAGTGGGAGGCAACTTCTCTGTCCCAGGTGTTTAAGCACAAGTCGGTGAAGGACCACCCAGAAAGCCCCATGATGTCCCAGGGACCTGTGTACAGACACAGTGTCTGAGACACGCAGCCCCCACAGTGGCTACTAAGTCTTTGTGTGCTGGAGGGTAGGATGGGTTAGGCTGGACCAGGGAGAAGGCATCAGCAGGGAAGAAGAACCTGGAGACTTGGGGGTGTTCACATCCATCTGCACTACAGGGGAGCCCCAGGGGGACAGGGGACAGGGACCAGAGCATATTCCCCACAGTCCCACACTGTCACAGCACAGCCATGCTTGCCTGCCCCCTCCGTGCTTCTTGCAGCCCCACCCTGAGGGGCTGCTCCCTCAGCCTTGTGCATGTTTAGGTGCCCCCCATAGGCTTGTGGGGTCTCCCTAAGACTCACAGCAGGGGGACAGAGCCAGCTCAGCTCCTGGAGAAGGTGGGACTGCATAGAGTCTGTGGCTGCTCAGGAAAGGTGGGGCAGTACCAGGGGTAGGATGACCCTGGAGAAGAGTTAAGTGAGATGATCCACACTATCCAACCTGTCTTTCAGGGTAGGTCTTGGAGGTTTTTGCTATGCGGGAGAGGGGAGCCAAGAAGGTGAAAGAGCACTGGTCCCCCTCTGCTTCTGATACAGGAGGTACACACACATCCCTCTCCATCCCCAGCACATCTCTTGGGCACTGTTTTGGGGCTCACTGGCTCACCCCAGCTAGAAGAGGGCTCGTTATTTAATTCCCCATTACATATAGTTAATATATGTTTAGTACCCCCTTATTCCCTCTCTAGTCCGCAGCACAGTCTCCTGCCCAGGACAGCAGCGGGGACGAGGTGGGTGTAGGGGGGTCCATCCCTGCAGGGAATGGTGTGCAGGGGGAGCCCCAAAGGCATTTCGCAGCTCCCGGAGCTGCACTGAAAAAAACCCCAAACCAAACCAAAACCTCCACACCCTCAGCTTTTCCCCTAAATGCCCAGGTCTGTCCTGAGCCGCCTGGTTCCCCGCAGCGGTGGCAGAAGGAGCAGCGCAGGCGATTTTCAGAGCCTTGCGCGGCGCAGCCACCGCGGCCGCGTTCGGAGCGCGGAGGGGCCGGTCCCGAGCGCGGAAAACACGCGCGGTGTTTCCCTGTGATGCATTTAGCCAGATGTTTAAGACGTATGAGAGAAGAGTAGTTAAAACCCACATTATATAGTTCTGCCTAGTCTAAAATTGCATGCGCTGACCCATATATTTTAAACTGTAAACGGACTCCAGTCACTTAAAATATTGCAACGTCGATAGGACTAATTAATTGGAAATAAGAAACGAAAGAATACAATTAAACGAGGAGAGAATCATTTTCTAATTTAATAGCGGGACATTTATAAAGATCACGAGCTAAAAGGCATCGAATGATCCTATCGACGGAGTGTTAAATCAGCGCAGCCGGAGGCGGGGCACGGCCACGGCCCCTCTCCCTCTCCTTTGGGGCCGCCGCTCCCACCGCCGCCCCCAGGAAAGCCGCGCTCCATCCCGCACCCGCGGAAAGCCCCGCGCCGTGCCCTCAAACACCGTGGTATTTTATTAGCCCCCATTTCCTAGCAGTGATTTATTGCGATAAAACAGACACCAGAGGTCCTCTTAAATTGTCTTTTCATAATGAATAAATTTAAGCTGGCTAATTAATATATAAACTAACCCAATTTGTCAGGTTGATTTGTATTTCAGTTAATTGTGAAAGTAATTACCACACGGGCAAATTAACAGCTTTCTGGAAATGACCAAGGCAGGGTTTTTATTTCCTTCCTGGGTGAAGAAAATTCATTTTTCCCAGCTCTTGATGTGATGAATAAAAGTCATAAATCTGGGTGATTGGTGCAGGCAGAGTCTAAATGGCTTCATATTTCATTTTAGGTTTAATAGAAATATTCATGCTCTGTTTTAATGAAATTAAATTGAAGGGGGGTGGACTGAGATGCTGTCGGTCAGGGCTTAAAGTGGCAGCGCACATTGGGTGGGCTTTTTGTTGTTTTCTTGGGGATGAGCAAAAACTGTACAGCCTCCTTTATTCCAGGCGAAGTGCCCCTGATGAGGGGATTGAAGCAGCAGCAGAAGGAAAAAAAATTAAAATTTACGTTTAACACTATCTGAAGAGAAAGTCCAAAGCAAGCCATGCAAAACTTTAGAAAATGGCTTGTGGGGGGAAAAAACAAACAGCCGAAACAAAACCCACAACGAAAGCAAAAATATCTAGGAAAACTATCCTGGCTTCCTAACGCAGAACCAGCTTTTTTTCCCACATATGGGGGTCTGAAGTGAAGGAAGGGATTTGGCAGACCGACCCTTCTCTCCAGGACGGACGTTTTGGTGCGCATAAATGCCCTTTTCCCGGGAGGGACATGAGGAGGCGGTCGCTCCCCGAGCCCCCAGCATGGGCAAGATGCTGGTGGAGACCCAGCCGCCTTTGGAACGTGCCCGGAACCCTCCTGGGATCCCCAACTCCTTTCTCAAGTGAAAAGAAAAAGTTTGATAATGCACAGGCATTTTCCAGCTGCCTGAGGGTGTTTATCGCAGCTCGAGTACCCGGAGGGGCTCGTTTCCCCCTCCCAGAAGAGCCGGCCGCCCCCATGTGTGGGGCAGGCCCCCAGCCCAGGAACAGCCCCGGTGTGGGAGCCGCCGGCAGCCGGAGCCGCTCCATAATGGATCTGATCTGTGACTTGTTGATTTCCCCTGAGCAAATAAGGCTTTGATGCAGTCCCGGCGAGAGTGGTTAGCTGATGAATTGACAAAAACTAATCAGCTTTATTGGGAAACAGGTTAAGGGCAGCAGAGTGTCAATAATTCTCCGCCTGACCCCCTCATCCATTAGGAGAGGCAGCTGATTAGACCGAGAAGACCCTGTGCTTTTTGCACTGAAATTGCTTTCATAAACTCACCATTATTAGCAGTCAATGCAAGCGGCTAATTTAGAGGAGACACCCCGAGGATGTCACATTTATCAGGGAGGTTTATGTATCATTATCTCATTTACAGAATGTCGCAGTGTAATATGTGTTTTTGGCAATAACGTTGGCCCCGCGCCTGCGGTTTGTAAAGGCTTTGGGGACACCGGCCGGTGTATGGGGGGGATTATTCGGAGAAGTGAGAGACCCCCCCAACGCAGAGCTCCGGGCGCTCCGCTGGTCCCACCGGGGTTTTACCCCAGTGCCCCACGCCGCCCCCTGTGTGCACCGCCCCGGCTTTTCAAAAGGCGAGATAGGCATCTGTTTGCCCACGGCCGGGGGAGCGGGGGGCTCTGCTGAAAGGGACCACCCGGAGGTGTCGGGGGAACGCGCTCCTTGCGCTATCTCCGCCGAGATAACCGCGCATTGTTGGCTCCCGGGCAATATACTGGATCAACACAGGTGCGGGAGCCGCGGGGAGTTCAGCAGGCCCGGATGCCCTGCGGCACCTGTGGGGACAAACACACGGAACGGAACGGTGAAGGAGGGGGGGGGGAAAGCGCAACAAAAAAAGGGAAAAGAAATTTTTAAAAGGCAAAATGAAAACAAGTTAAAAAGTGTATATTCGTTAAAAGAAAAAAAAGTTCTATCACATCGAAATCCTGCTCTAGGCACTAAATATCCATAAAGGTGCGTGCGTGCGGCACCGGGCCGGAGGTGCGGGTTGTCGGGCCTCAACCCGCCCCGGGGGCGGTGATGGACCGGGGCGGGGGCCGTGCGGCCTCTGATCTTTCTCCCCCACCAGATGGCCCCGCATTCTGCCCCGTCGCCGCCTGGAGAAGCCCTCTGGCATCGGCCACCTTCGACCGCGGGACCGCGGGCTGTGCATCCCTGCGGCGGCGGACACGCGTCCGCCGGTGTGCCCAGAGCAGCCTTGCGCTCCTGAATCTCTGCTGACAGGGGATGGTTTCCCCTCCAGCCCCATCCCTTCTCCCCAAAACTGCACCGAGAAGGGACCGCACCGCGGCTCCGCAAAGCGGAACAATCCGCAGCCGGTCCAGGCATCGGCAGCTGGCAGGGGCTCTGCACGGTGACAGCCCTGTCCTGCGGGCTGGACATCGCCCCTGCCCACCATGCACTGAACGGGGTGACTTTCAGCCATACCAGAACGCGGGGAAGGAGGGGAATGCGGGTCCACTACGGCCCCCTCCCGCGGAGCCGGCCACGGGGACGAGCCCCTCTTGCGGACACTCTCTCACAGCCGTGGGACTGCCCCGCGTGTGCGGCACAAAGTGATGGTCAAGGGTTAACGTGGGGCCGGCTGCGGAGCCCCAGTGGAGGGCGGCGATGTTGGGCCCTTTCCATGGGGGTGTCTCTCTGGCCCTTCGGACCGGCAAAAGCGGAGGGGCTCATGAAAACCATCCTGCCAGTCGGTGTTCCCCTTTTCTTCCCGGGGAGCGGGGTGCACGGCGGCTCCGTGCGGATGGGGATTCGGCCCCCGTGGTGTGTGCGGGCCGTGTCCCATCCGTGTCGGGGTACCCCAAGCGGAAGAGGCTGTTTCTTGGATCTGGGTGCTCTCCGGGACCTGTGTGCGTGTGGCTCTGCTGTGCCACGCGTGTGCATTTGCTGTGTGTGGTCGTGCCAGGCCTACGTTCAGGTGCATCTGTGTGCCTGATGGAATTGTGTCCACACGTCTGTCCTGCTTCTGTCTGTGTGTCTGCTGTGAGACCGTGTCCTAAGGCTCCAGTGAGGTCAAGGGGGTAAAAAGGTGTAGGGGAAAAGAGGAATACCAGGGCACAGAGCAAAGGGTGTGTGTCTGTATCTGTGTGCGTGTGTGCACACACGCAGGGGTGCTCAGTGCCGTCTGCCCACGGAGTGGTGGTGAGAAGGACACCGGGACAAAGTTGTCGGATATTTTGTTGGTTGTGTTGGACTTCGCTTCTCTGCTTATTTCCCTTCCCCTTCTCCCTTTCTTTTCCTCTTTGCCTTTCCCCTTCTCATTGCTTTTACTGTTCCCACCCCAGAGGCGTGGGCCTGAGGGGGGCAGCGCACCCTTGCTGTGGTGTCCCCGCAGCCCTTGGGCACGGTGTCACCTCCCCAGGAGTGCGGAGCGGCCCCTGCCGGGGGGGCTCAAGGCAGCGGAACCGCGGCAGGGCATTTCCCGCTGCCGAGCGGCTTCTCCGCGGGACTGGCAATGGCTTTCTGAAGAGAGAGCCGTGTTTACCTTGGCAGCGCTTCGTGTCGCAGCCTGACCTTTCTCTCACACCGCCAGTGCGGGGCTCCCGCGGCCCCCCCGGCGAAACGGGACCCTGGGTAAGGAGCGACCCCCTCGCCCCGCTCTTTCCCTTTTCTGTCCGGGGCTGTTTGCTTTAGATAAGCAGGTGTAATAACGCTGTTGACAGACCCGGGATTTGGTGGCGGGGTGACTCCCTGACCCGCAGGTGTTTATTCTTTCCGACTCGTTAAAAAGCGGCCGGCGGCGCGTTTGCGGCAAGGATTGCTGCGTGCGCGGGGGGGGCGGTGGGAAACTGTTCCCTGGACACACGACGGAGGCAGCGCGGCCGGGCGGCCTGTCCCAGCGGAGCGGAGCGTGGCCGGTCCCCGTGCCCTGTCCCGGTCCCCGTGCCCGTCCCCTGTTCCGGTGTCTCCATCCGCTGTCCCGGTGTTCCCATCCCAGGCGGGCTGTCCCCTAGGAGCGCGGCAGATCCTCGGGTCCGTCCCCTGTACCTGTGCCCCCGTCCCCTGTACCTGTGCCCCTATACCCTGTCTCTGTCCCGGTGCGCCCATCCTCTGTCCCGGTCCCATCCCTTGTCCCGGTCCTCAGTCCCATCCCCTGTCCCAGTGCGCCAATTCCCTGTTCCGCTCCCCTGTCCCTATCCTGTTGCGCCCATCCCCTGTCCCTGTCCCGGTGTTCCCATCCCCTATCCCGGTGCGCCCCTCCCGTGCGGGGCGGGCCGGGGGCGGGTCCCGCAGTGACAGGTGTGCTGCGGGGCCAATGGCTGGCGAGGCCGGGGCGGTGCGGGGCCAATGGGNTCCTCCTCTTCCTCGTCCTCCTCCGAGCACCCCGCCGGCGGCCCCGCCGACTGCCTGCGCACCGACAGCCCCTCTCCGCCAAGGCTGCTGGCCGCGCACTGCGCCCTGGTGCCCAAGCCCGGGTTCCACCCGCACCACCACGCCTCGGCGGCCGGCATGGCCCTGGGACTGCACCCCGCGGCGCCCGGCGGGCCGGGCATGCCGGCGCAGGCGGCGCTCTACGGGCACCCAGTGTATGGGTACTCCGCGCTGGGCGGGCAGCACCCCGCGCTCTCCTACCCCTACTCGCAGGTGCAGGGCGCGCACCCCTCGCACCCCGCCGCAGACCCCATCAAGCTCAGCGCAGGCACCTTCCAGCTGGACCAGTGGCTGCGGGCCTCCACCGCCGGCATGATCCTGCCCAAGATGCCCGACTTCAACTGTGAGTATTCGCCCCTCTCCGCAGGGCAGCCGCGTCCCTTCCCGGCCCCTGTCCCGCTGCGGGGGTCTGTCCGGGAGCTGCCTCCTTCCGAGGGGGAAGAACCCCCCCGCCTAAATAAGAGGAAGAGTTAAACTAGAGGAGACGTTTTTGTTTTGAAAAATTTGTGTTAGAAAAAAGAAACGGCTCTCCGTGAAGGGAAACGGGGCTGTGCGGTCACCTCTCCGTTCCCAGCCCTTGAGGAGCCCCGGGCAGCCCGGCCTCTCGTGGCAGATTAAACGGGAAGGTGGCAAATAGCTCCCTGCCTCTGCAAAACGCCCCTTCCCAAAGGGCAAAAGCCGCCGGGGAGGGGAGGTGGGGAGTGGTGGGGATAGGGCGAGGGCAGGAAGTCCCCGTGGTGTCTCCCAAAATCCCAATTTCAGTGTAGCCCCCTAAAAGCTTAGTAGCAGATCGCATCATTCACCCACCATTCCTAATTTTAATTTTCCGTTGTCGGAAACGAGCTTTTAATAATGATGTCAGGCCGTCTGGGCAAAGGGGAGTGGGGAGGATCTGGGGTCAGCCAAAGATCTGGGGTTCTACGTTGACTGGGGGTAACGAACAGACAAGAAGTACAGTCAGAAGGGTTTAGTTTTGGGTGCAGAGAAGGCTGGGGGTACTGACTGGAGCCAGGCAATCCCGGAGTTCCAGCAAAGCGCGGTGCTGAGCTCTAGGCCTCGCGGCGATGGGGGGACCTTGCGTGCATCTGGTTTAAGCAAAGATCGTTTTCGGAGGTGTGAGCTCTCGGTGGGAATGGCCGGTTTAACAATACCGGAGGTGTAGTTTTACGAAAATCATGCCGGGAAAAGAATTGCCTTTTTTTTTTTTCTTCCCCTTCTCCTACTCTGCCACACATTCGCAGACAAAAAAGTCCATTGTTTTCACTCGAATTGGGGTTGTTTAGACTGGAACACTGAGGAAGAAAAAAATAATTAGGAGATCTGTCAGAGCCCTGCCTCTCAAACAAGGGGTAGAGGGGAATAAATAACCGAGAGAAACGAGAATGGAGCCTCGGAAAATCGCACCGCGGTGAGAAAATCTCCCGGGCGCTGCGGCCGGGAGCGGACGCTGTCCTTTTCTTTCTGCCGCTTTAGAGAGCTGCCACCAACCGCGGCCGGCGAGCGGGAGCCGCCCCTTCCCAGGTTTTTCATTTTTCTAAACCAAATAAAATAGAAGTATCAAAATACTTCGAGAAATGGGTCGTAGCTCTGCCCCGGGAATGTCCGGGCCCCACAAAGGGGCTCAGACCTCCCTTGCTCATCACTGGGTCTTTTTTTTTTCTTCCCCTGTCTTTATGAATCTTTAGTTTTGCTTACTATTTTTGAACGGGTAAATTACGCCTTTTTTTTTCCCCCTCCTCTTTCAAAGACAGTTTTCCAGACATCGCTGCTGATTTATGGCTCGAGGGGCGGCCGGTGCCGGCGCTCCCAGGGCGGTGCGGAGCGGGCCCCAGTCTCGGTCCGCATCCCGCCGGAGGGGTGCCCGCCTGCAATCCCGCTAATTAAACGGATATGGGCGGGCTGGGAGTGCGGCAGGTTTAACTAAAACATTAAATGGAGCAAATTGCCGCTCCCCGGAGAGCCCGGTGCCCCTTCGCCGCCATCCCCGGCTTCGGTTTATTGTCTCGCATTTGTTAGGCTCTTGGGAAATCAAGAGACATATTTTGCTTTATTTAAAAGATTTAATTTAATTTTTTTTTCTTTGGTCCCTGTGGGGGATCCTCTGACACTGTGAAAGCCGAGAAAGCTCGGAGCCAGAGGATCTGAAGGTTGGAGGAGATCCCTGCCTCGGTCCGTGCTCCGGTGGATAGTTATCCATAGTCCATCCTTGCTTCAGTGACACACACACAAACACACACAGAGTCTTTCCTGCCTCCCTGCTCCCCATCCCTGTCCCGGGGGATGCGCGGCCGTAGCAGGATGGCTCCGCGCTCACTTCCGCGCTCTCCCCTGTCCTTCTCCAGCCCAGGCGCAGTCCAACCTGCTGGGGAAGTGCCGCCGGCCTCGCACGGCCTTCACCAGCCAGCAGCTGCTGGAGCTGGAGCACCAGTTCAAGCTCAACAAGTATCTCTCCCGGCCCAAGCGTTTCGAGGTGGCCACGTCGCTCATGCTGACCGAGACACAGGTGAGCCCCGGCGGCCAGGGGCGGGTGGGGGATGCTGCCCTCGGAGGGTGGCGGATGAGGTGATGTGGGTGATGTGTTTGTGTCCCGTCTCCCCCAGGTGAAGATCTGGTTCCAGAACCGGCGCATGAAGTGGAAGCGCAGCAAGAAGGCGAAGGAGCAGGCGGCACAGGAGGCCGAGAAGCAGAAAGGGAGCGGCGGGGAGGACAAGGGGGATGAGGACCTGCTGCTGCCCGCCCCCGAGAAGAGCGGCGGGAGGAGGATGCGGGAACTGCCCGACAGCGAACCCGAGGACGAGGAAGAGGAGGAGGAGGAAGAGGAGGTGGCGGCGGTGGCCGGGAGATGCTGCCCGTACCACTCCTCCGACTGCTCCGAGGCGGACGAGGAGGACACGCAGCCCCGGGGCCGGCACGGAGCCCCGTCGCAGCCCCAGTGAGCTCCCCCGCACGCCCCGCTCCCTCCAGCCATTCTGCCGAGGGGGAGCCCTGCCGCTCCTGGCTGGCACCGCTCTCTCCCTTGTTCCGATTTCTCCCTTCTTGGAGAGGGATGGAGAAGAGGATCCTGGGCATGCCGGGCGGGGAAGAGGATTTACAGTGAAAATAGTGTTATTACTGACTGAAAAAACAGACAAAACTTGAGCTCCCTCACCCACCCCCCCATCCCTCCCCCTTGGAACTGCGTTCCTCTCGCTAAGTATTGAAAATGTTTTGTTCTTACTATATATCGGGAAAACTGTTTATGTCATGAACGTTAAAACTGCTGGAAATCTCAATACTGTCTTTATTTTTGTATATGGTATTTATAAAAAAAAATTACCTCTACTTATGCATGCTAAATTATTCCCTAGGCCCTCCCACCCGTACGATCGGGTGGAAAATAAAAGGCGTTTTGTACTGGAGGTGTATGAACGCTGTGTGAGGGGGGCGTGCTCGGCGCTCCCAGCCAGGGGACCCCGGTTCCCTGGAAGGAGCGGGTGACCGCTTTCTAACCCGAATTTCATCCCGTGCCACAGCTGTCGTGTTATGTCTGGCAATAGCGTGGGGTTTTCTCGAGAGGAGCACACTGGGGCGGTGTGTCCCAGGCGGGTACCGAGGGGTCGGCGGCGTCCCCCGTCGTGCGATGCCTTCGGGAACCCGGGGAGCGGCGGGACCTTCTCCCCCCTTAAGGGAGCAGCGCTGATTTCCAGGGGCGGCTCGACTTTCACAGCAGCGAGGGGGTCCGATGGCTGGGAGGGGGATGAGGGGCGGCCGTGCCCTCCCCGGTGCCGAGGACTGGGCCCCCCACTCTCCCCGGCGGCGGAGTGCGGGGTTTTCGATAACTGCGGGATTTATCTCGCCAATAAATTTGCGGATCAATTAATCCCTGTCACCGCAGCTCTTCCCCAAATCAATTATTGCGAATTTAAATATAATCACTGGCTCATCCCCGCCAGCTCGGGGCCACGTCTGGCAATTCATCCCAGCTGATGAATTACGGGTCGGCTCCGCTCCGCTCCCGCGTAGAGGATCGGAGGGACCTGGTCCCCGCATCCCGGGTGCCACCGCATCGTGGGTCACCTCTCCCCGGCAGAGCCCCGGAGGCTGACACTGAGGAGCTCCGAAACAGAGAGCGTTCCCACTCCTGTGCGTTTTAACAAACAATAATCATAATGATAATACTAGAAAAAAATATATTTTCTAAAAACACGAATTAACCTCTTAAATGGGAACAGCGTGGCCCCTCTAGGCGGCTTCCCGACTCGTGAATCAGAGTCTGGCGGATGCATGAGATTATGGGATGGGATTCACGAAGGAAAAGTGTTGTCCCTCACGGCGAGCTCCAGGTGGGGCGGCTGGAGGTGCCATTCGGACATAACACGGTTAGTTACCTGCTCACCGGTCCCGCACACCAAGCGCCCCGGGGCGACACGCCAAAAATCACAATAAATCATAAATTTGGATGGATCCCATATGTCTAAAGACTTGTTCGGGATGAACTCGTTTTGGTCTTGATTGATACGTACGCCCTTACACGAAAATGATCACACAGGAGGCTCTGATTTAAATTTGTAAACGATTTTTTTTCGGCCACATGCTGTGGAGACTTTGAGGTGGTAGAAAAATAAAGGCATCAGTATCTCGGTGGTTTCGCACGCCGCTTGCTGCGGCTGCATCTTCGCGGGTGATCGGGCTCGCAGGAACGCACAATACCCGTGTAGGGCCGCGGTGTCGCCTCCACCCTAATCCGGGCGACACGTCAGAGTTACTGTCATCAGGACTTACCTCTTCCTTACACCTTAATATGTCTAAATCACATCAGTCTGGAGGACACCCCGTTATCTTAAAAAAATTACCAATAAATGAAATAAAATGTGTAACATAAATGATCATGATGATAACAGCAACAACAGTATTCAAGCGCTACNGCCAGCAGCTGCTGGAGCTGGAGCACCAGTTCAAGCTCAACAAGTATCTCTCCCGGCCCAAGCGTTTCGAGGTGGCCACGTCGCTCATGCTGACCGAGACACAGGTGAGCCCCGGCGGCCAGGGGCGGGTGGGGGATGCTGCCCTCGGAGGGTGGCGGATGAGGTGATGTGGGTGATGTGTTTGTGTCCCGTCTCCCCCAGGTGAAGATCTGGTTCCAGAACCGGCGCATGAAGTGGAAGCGCAGCAAGAAGGCGAAGGAGCAGGCGGCACAGGAGGCCGAGAAGCAGAAAGGGAGCGGCGGGGAGGACAAGGGGGATGAGGACCTGCTGCTGCCCGCCCCCGAGAAGAGCGGCGGGAGGAGGATGCGGGAACTGCCCGACAGCGAACCCGAGGACGAGGAAGAGGAGGAGGAGGAAGAGGAGGTGGCGGCGGTGGCCGGGAGATGCTGCCCGTACCACTCCTCCGACTGCTCCGAGGCGGACGAGGAGGACACGCAGCCCCGGGGCCGGCACGGAGCCCCGTCGCAGCCCCAGTGAGCTCCCCCGCACGCCCCGCTCCCTCCAGCCATTCTGCCGAGGGGGAGCCCTGCCGCTCCTGGCTGGCACCGCTCTCTCCCTTGTTCCGATTTCTCCCTTCTTGGAGAGGGATGGAGAAGAGGATCCTGGGCATGCCGGGCGGGGAAGAGGATTTACAGTGAAAATAGTGTTATTACTGACTGAAAAAACAGACAAAACTTGAGCTCCCTCACCCACCCCCCCATCCCTCCCCCTTGGAACTGCGTTCCTCTCGCTAAGTATTGAAAATGTTTTGTTCTTACTATATATCGGGAAAACTGTTTATGTCATGAACGTTAAAACTGCTGGAAATCTCAATACTGTCTTTATTTTTGTATATGGTATTTATAAAAAAAAATTACCTCTACTTATGCATGCTAAATTATTCCCTAGGCCCTCCCACCCGTACGATCGGGTGGAAAATAAAAGGCGTTTTGTACTGGAGGTGTATGAACGCTGTGTGAGGGGGGCGTGCTCGGCGCTCCCAGCCAGGGGACCCCGGTTCCCTGGAAGGAGCGGGTGACCGCTTTCTAACCCGAATTTCATCCCGTGCCACAGCTGTCGTGTTATGTCTGGCAATAGCGTGGGGTTTTCTCGAGAGGAGCACACTGGGGCGGTGTGTCCCAGGCGGGTACCGAGGGGTCGGCGGCGTCCCCCGTCGTGCGATGCCTTCGGGAACCCGGGGAGCGGCGGGACCTTCTCCCCCCTTAAGGGAGCAGCGCTGATTTCCAGGGGCGGCTCGACTTTCACAGCAGCGAGGGGGTCCGATGGCTGGGAGGGGGATGAGGGGCGGCCGTGCCCTCCCCGGTGCCGAGGACTGGGCCCCCCACTCTCCCCGGCGGCGGAGTGCGGGGTTTTCGATAACTGCGGGATTTATCTCGCCAATAAATTTGCGGATCAATTAATCCCTGTCACCGCAGCTCTTCCCCAAATCAATTATTGCGAATTTAAATATAATCACTGGCTCATCCCCGCCAGCTCGGGGCCACGTCTGGCAATTCATCCCAGCTGATGAATTACGGGTCGGCTCCGCTCCGCTCCCGCGTAGAGGATCGGAGGGACCTGGTCCCCGCATCCCGGGTGCCACCGCATCGTGGGTCACCTCTCCCCGGCAGAGCCCCGGAGGCTGACACTGAGGAGCTCCGAAACAGAGAGCGTTCCCACTCCTGTGCGTTTTAACAAACAATAATCATAATGATAATACTAGAAAAAAATATATTTTCTAAAAACACGAATTAACCTCTTAAATGGGAACAGCGTGGCCCCTCTAGGCGGCTTCCCGACTCGTGAATCAGAGTCTGGCGGATGCATGAGATTATGGGATGGGATTCACGAAGGAAAAGTGTTGTCCCTCACGGCGAGCTCCAGGTGGGGCGGCTGGAGGTGCCGTTCGGACATAACACGGTTAGTTACCTGCTCACCGGTCCCGCACACCAAGCGCCCCGGGGCGACACGCCAAAAATCACAATAAATCATAAATTTGGATGGATCCCATATGTCTAAAGACTTGTTCGGGATGAACTCGTTTTGGTCTTGATTGATACGTACGCCCTTACACGAAAATGATCACACAGGAGGCTCTGATTTAAATTTGTAAACGATTTTTTTTCGGCCACATGCTGTGGAGACTTTGAGGTGGTAGAAAAATAAAGGCATCAGTATCTCGGTGGTTTCGCACGCCGCTTGCTGCGGCTGCATCTTCGCGGGTGATCGGGCTCGCAGGAACGCACAATACCCGTGTAGGGCCGCGGTGTCGCCTCCACCCTAATCCGGGCGACACGTCAGAGTTACTGTCATCAGGACTTACCTCTTCCTTACACCTTAATATGTCTAAATCACATCAGTCTGGAGGACACCCCGTTATCTTAAAAAAATTACCAATAAATGAAATAAAATGTGTAACATAAATGATCATGATGATAACAGCAACAACAGTATTCAAGCGCTACCTGGGATCATCTCCTCCCCCCCCCAAGAAAAAATCGTCCTTCAGTCATTAATTTCCAATTAAATACCCACTAATTACACTGGCAGATGTGCCCCACCGGGCCAGAAATATTCTGTATGCCCAAGAGGTGTGTGTCCAAACGTGTCTCAGCCCCATGAAAACCAGTCTTGCGGGTACAGGCAGCTATTCACGGACTCGGTATCAAAGTCCTACCGGTGTATTGTGTCTGTCTCAATAAAATTAATCTCTTTAAAGCCCAGCGTCTCACAAGAATACCTTCAGTGTTCCAGACTACAAGGGCAAATATGTTTTTCAGATTCTGTTTTTATGGACGGATTAAAGTTTATTTTCCATAATAGGGCACCTAATAAAACTCATAAAGCTCTGTCAGTCTTACAGCTGGTGGCCTCATTTAACACTTTCACTTCGTAAATCATTTTACAACTTACCAGGTGTTTCCAAAACTGAAAGGAGAGGAGGGGGGAAGAGAGCAAGCGGTGGGGGGGGGAGTGAAATTAAAGTCACTTAAAATATAGATACGGTCCTTTGGCGGTGGGTGCGTTTGCATTGTCGCTTGGAAGGGCTTCAAAGAAGGTGTCGATCCCAACGGGGGAGAAAAGCCTTTTAATCAGGATTTCCCACGCTCTTTTGAAGTGCGGAGGCTCGTCCCCACGTGCAGGGCAATCAAAGGCTCGGGCTGATTAGCGGAGCCGGTAACGGGACCGACACGCTCCGAGTCCCTCGCCCCTCTCCGCTCCCCGCCCGGCCCAGGCAGGCTCCGAGTCCGCCCCCCGAGTGCCCCGGGCCGGAGCGGTCTCTGTCGGGGGATGCCCCGGGGTTTGCCCAGCCGATCAGCATCAAAAGGGCCCCGTTATCACTCGCGTCCCAGGTCAGGCAGGGGCTGAAGACGAAGGGATGCTCTCTCTGGGGTAAGTATCGAGCGGAGTGCCCCCTAACTCAGACCCCCCCATCAAGCCTCATCCCCCGCTCCCGACCCCGCTGTCCCTCACGTTGCCCCAGGGGCCTCGTAATTTCAACCTACCTCCCCTCACCCCAAGTTCCCTGCAACAAATGCTGGGCCTCCCTGCACCCATGCCCAGGGTGCCCCCACGCCCAGCCCTGGGGTGCCCCATTGGTGCTGGTGGGGTTGTGTTCCCTTAAGCCATGGCGCAGGCAGGGCCAGCAAGGCTTTAATCTAAACCCCTGTTTGTAATTTCATTATTCTGTTGATTCCCTCCCCCAGACACAGTAGGCAGCAAGCCTCTTAAAACTTTCATTGCTGTACTTGAGAAGTGGTAAGTATGAACACGGACCTTTGGTAGACATTTTACTTTAAAAAGCAACATGGTTTGGGCATGGATGTCATTAACTGGCAATTTCATAAGCATTAAGTGCTAAAACAAAAGAACCAAAATAGGATCCATGTGTTTGAGGTAAACCTGCTAAAAGTCTTTTAAATGGGAAACCATAAATATATAATCTCCCTCAAACTCTCCGTGAAACTGCTGGGAATGAAATACTCTGTGAGCAGAAAGACTACTGATTATTTCTGAAGTCTATACTGTTATGCTCACCCAAAACTAAAGGATTAATGTTCTATTTCTCAGCTATTTCTCTAGTTCTCAGTAAGACCCATCCCACGCTTCTTCCTCCTTTTCTTACACCCCTTCCCTTTGTGCCTGCAGGGCTGGACACAGCGGGGCCACTCATGGGAGGGCTGCACTCTGCATCCCTGCTGCTCCCTAGGTGTGCCGGTGGCTGCGTCGCTCCCGTGGATCTTTCCCGGCTCTGATTTCTGTGACAGCTCTGATTCCTCTGCCGGGGAGATGCACTCGGGCTTGGTTCCACCAGAGATGGCCAAATACAGTGAATCTTAGCGAAGATTCCCTTCTTTCTTTTCCAGTTTTCCCCTTGTGTGCTGGGATAACCACACCATGCTTCAACTATGAAAGCAGAAGCTTTATTTTTTAATTCCTGAGCCATGTGCAGAGTTCCTGTGATGGGCAGAGTGCTTCTTGGTTGTCTGAATTCAATGAACAGTAACACAGGACAAACAGTGGAAGGGATGAAGCTCCCAGGGGACCTTAGTCTCCCTTGGGTGTTGTGTAATGCCCAAATTACAGTCTTTCTGTCCCCAGAATGGTGGCTCAGGTCTGGCCAGAGTTAAATACCAACTGCACGTTACTCTGGGAGTTACTCAGCAACTGTGATACAGGTTTTTCATTTTTCACTAATATTCATGCAATCAGAATCATATCAGTGGTAGATTGATGTTGTCCCATATTAGAACAGGTGGTTTTGTGGTTTTTTGGGGACTTCTTGCTTCAATTTCCTTGCCTTGAGAGTTGTGTGGTGTCTCCTCCAAACAGTCCTCTGCAAGGCCGGTGGATCCAGAAGATATTTATTGTCTTGTCCTTCCTACCCTGAATACTGAAGTACTTCAATTTAACTGAAATCTTGTGTGGAAATGGAAGCAGCTGCATGGAAATGGGATTACCTGCAACATGTAGGAGGCCAGAGTGGTCCTTCTCTGAACATAAGCTACTATAACATTTTGGGTTTCAGCTTCCTTTAGGAAAAGAAACAGGTTTTGCTGAGTTTGTCTAACTGGGACTGGTCTCTGTAATGAGTAGGCGAGAGGAAAGTGCCCTTTTTATCTAGTAAAACACAGCAGAGCCAGTGGCTTGCAATGAATTGTGTATCTGCAAGGCTTAGCTCCATTTTACTGCTTGCAGGAAGGACATTTGCAAGCGGATCACAATTTCCTCTAATTAATCCATTATTTTAAATTATTATTCACAGGACTTCTGTTCGTGTTCTTGGCCGATGGTAGCTTTTGGCAGGTGGGACTCATGTCTGAGGAGGGAGCAGAGATGGACAATGCAGAAGCCTCTAATTCGACTGTCTCCTTTTTTCCCACACAGAGGAGATGGGGACAGAGAATTCCTGTTCCCATCCAGCTCTGCTTGGCTGTGGATACCATTTCCATAAATAAAAAAAATAAAAAAGAAAAAGAAAGAAGGAAAAGGCATCCAGCATGGAATTTAATGTGAGACTGGGGCAGGGGAGTGACCTCAATTTAGAACAACATCTCAAGGAATGGGGCAGATCGTCTATCGCTTGATATCCCGGGATGCCCTTTCTGGAAAGAACATGAAAGCCAAGCACAAGCCGCCTCCGGCGCTAATTTCTGCAGTGTAATAGCAGCTGGCAAAGCACAGAGGTCTGCATAGACGATCTAATGATTCTTTCTGGACTTCAACATGATGAATCTATAAAGCATGTATTGCTGTAGCAGCTAGGTGCAATTTTAGAAATGTTAATGAGTAATTACATAAAGGTTGTCCACAGTCATCGATGTTAATCACTGTTCTTTTGCCAGGGATAATTAAGATGACACTTCAGCAGCATCAGCCAGTGGTTCCTGCTGTCTGTGCTGTCTCCTTCTCCCCTCCCAGCTCCTGCCATAGCTCTCACCCTCTTTCAGGGATCTCTTGATTCCTTTTTTCCTCCCACCCTCTTAGCTCCAAGCATTTCTGAAGGGCCTGATTGACCATGGCCTGAAGATTTTTAAGCAGTTAATGAGCATTTCACATGGTCTTGTGAGGGTGAGCTGAGGGTGCTGGAAGAATCAGATTTGAGTGATGACAGGCAGTGATCTGCTGCTTCTATGCTCCTGCTCAGAGCATCATAGGACTCAGCACTGTTCTGCAGGTAACTCCCTTAGACAATGTATGCAAGTTACTTCACCTTTCTTCAGCCTCCTCATGAAACAGATGGTCTTCCCACCTTCTTTGCCCTTTTTTGTGTCTTGGAAATGTGATGAATGGATCACGGCCAGTATTAATGACTATGGAGGAGACGGAATAACAGCTGTGTAAGTATGTGATTTGTTGTAATAAAACATAAATTTTATCCACATTTTCTCTCCATCCCTGTGATCAGACACTGTTCAGCATAACACAGGTTTCAGATGATGGAAAGCCCATGATGGAGGTTTTGGCAGAGGAGAGTGTCTGTGACACTGTGGGTGGTTGGGGTGTGAGTTCACTCAGGCCTGTCCTGCAGATTTCGCAGGTGAATGAGTGGAACTGCCTGTGTGCTGCCTCCCTGGCTGTAGGACAGAGAGGAGACAAGTGTGTGACCTGTTCATCTGCAGGGACCATGCACAGAGTCATGCTGAGAATGGGAATGCCAATGCAAGGTGTCTAAAGTTGGATCCTCCTTGGGGAGTGGGAGCTCTCAGCAGCTTGTACCATAAAAAAGATCTATTGTGTTGGCTCTGAACCTGCCCTGAGAGGACAGCACTCTTGTAGTAACCCAGAACCTCATGGGTGCCCTTTGCTTTGGGGATGGGAGGAAGAAATCTCTTCTTTCGTCAGCTAAGGATGGCAAGATACCTGAAACCCCCACTCCTTTATTCCTCCAAATCTTCATCTTTAGGAATCATAAACACATATATAGCTTAGATTTGAGGATCAATTTTAGTAACAGAGGAAAGTCGGATAACGTTGAAAAGGCTTTAATGAGCTCTTCTGCAAAGCCTGTTGATCCTGTGCCTCTGACAGCTCCGCATCAGCCTTGGGTAGCACTGGCTCCTCCCAGGACGAGGCCATTCCAGGGAAAGTGTTACTCAGCATCCGTGAGGGTGTCAAAAACCTCCAGGAATAAAGACCTGTTTCCCCAGTCCTTAGCAGTGTGGAGGTTCCTTAGACTCACAAACGTGGTGTGAGGTCTCACAAGAATAGGGTAGCTCAGAATCACAGATGGATCTAGTGTCTCTCTGATTCCCACATTGACTTCAGACCACAGATAAGAAAGGTGAACTGATTCAAGATCCACAGCAGCTTTCGAGATGACCTAGTGCCTGCTGCTCAAGCTCTGAAGAGCTGGTGCAGAGCTCCCTAGAGCCTCCCTCAGCAGCTTTTATCATCCTAGGAACTGTTTAGGATTCTCAAGTGTTGCTCCTGCCGTTCTGTAGTGCTTCCTCCCCTCGACACAGCACCTTCATAATCCTCGGTGTAGTAAAAAATCTCCAAGAGACTAACAGATCTAGTTTTAAACCATTTAGGCAGGGTAATTTTGAAAATAAAAACCATCTAGCCAACATTTTAAGCATGAATTGAACTACAGAGTAAGGGGAAAAAATATCCATTCAGAATCCAAGGCTTTGATTAAGGAGGAAAAATGATTTTGTGAAGAAGATGCAAGCAAAGAAGATGCAGTCAAGGTGGCTTATTTTTCCCCAGGATGACACCAAGCATATCTCATCTTATTGTCTCTATACTATAAAACATATTGTTCTGTCCCTTGGCTGTAACCAATGGCTGCTCCCCAGTGGCTTCACTGCCTCCAACAATATTCCCTGCTATTTCACACCAGAGCCATGTGGGCATGTGCACCCAAGAGAGATTTGAGGGTATTCTTACCATCTGAATGGTAAAAGGTCAATAATGGAGTTTTTAATGAAAAATGTGTCACACTTGGAAATATCTCACCTATTTAAATGAAACAACCATCTCACTGTAACTGACAGAAGACTTTAAAGAACTATTCAAAAACAGCCTCTCTTTTAATTATACTCTGTACCTCTCATTCTAGTTATATTACTTAGCCATTTTTAATTAACATTTAAGTGAATTCCACTCCATTCACATGAGGGGGGCTGATTTTGGTGTGTGAACTGTTTTGTCCTAGGACACAAGTTTTGAGGAATTTTTGTGCCAGCTGGCTCTTCCTAAGCTTATCCTTGATAGATGATCATTCATTTCCTTAAAGTGTTATTAGGGAAGCCACATGGTATCCGATTTGGAATTGTGCATGCATCTAAATTAGCTGAAGGCTTACTGTAATTAGTTTTAAAGGAAGGCTGCAGGTTGCACCAGAATTTGGGAATAGCACAGCTGTTTTTATATGGGCAGCTGTGATGTCCATGCCTGTGGGCCTCCTGGTAAACTAAGCTTTACTGGAGGGCAAAGAAAAGTTCCTCCAGGAGATGAAATCACAAAAAGTGGCATATGGTAAAAGAGTCATATCTCTACCTACAATTTCTGAAATCTGTCCAGCCCAAAAAGCCTTGGGTTAAACATACACTCAGCCTTTTAAAAGCAGCCCTATGGATCAAATTGTCTCCTGAACACAGAATTGCTTCATCTACTGCAGGAAAAAAAATCACACACTTACTCTCTCACACACACAGGCAGGCACTAAGCTGCAATTGCACTCAATGCAGCAAAATTCAAGTATTGGAGTTGCCACTTGCATATTTATTACGCTGAAATCACTGTCACGCACAATTGGCACGGTGCTGCTCCCGGGCTGTAACTCCTCCCGTCCAGAGTTCACCGGCAGAACAATGGGAGCCAAGCGATCCCAGATGTGCTCTGAGCACAGTATTGGGTTGCACACCTTCCCCAGCACCAGGCAGGGCAGGCCCGCTGCGTCTGCGCCTTCGGAGCACCACTGACATCAACCCGTCATCCCCGGAGCCAGGACAATGGAAAAATGGCAAGCTGAGAAAGCCCTGCAAATACTTGGCCCATTCAGGTGCGGTGTTAAAACCCTGCCAGAAGGACTTGTGTTTGATTTATCAGCGTAACACTCCAGCCAAAGCTAAAAACCAGACTTCACTGCCCTGTTAATTTTGATACAGAAAACAGAGAAAGTTAAAACATCACTGTCCAGCTTAAAAGAAAACAAAAATCCAAAGAGCTGCAAAGAGTGGATCATGCTGTTTAAAGGGGGAATTCAAACTTTCTGCTGTATAACTAAGGAGTCAAACATCCAGCTTTTAGCTGAATGCATCTAAAGCCAATGACTCCATGTTTTCCACTGGCTTCTTAGGAATAAGGATTAGTGTTGCAAGCGTAGCTGTTTGGTTTTCCAGCACAGTGTGTTTTTACCAATCCAAAGACCTTTTCTTCTCATCAAGCAGCAACTCCCCTAAACCTTTTATGGAAGAATTTTGGATATTCTAAGTGGCATCTCTGTTACTGGAATGATCAGGGAATGTTTCTCACAGAGGATTGATGTTGGCTAACAGACTAATAGCCAACAGGAAGAAATCTCAGTGTATTTTGTGTGTGTGTGCTATTGAGCACTTATTCCATGGCAGACAAAGCAAAGCATGTCCCAGCTGGGTGTAACTTCCCCAGCAGCCTCTGCTGGCAGGCAGTGCTGAGTGTGCAGTCCTGCAGGGAGTAGCCTGCCAGCATTCAGTCTTGCTGCTGCTCCTGAGGGACCTTACAGCACTGACAGCCCTGCTGTAAGGGGGAGACACTCTGGTAGGGCCAGTGTTGCTGGGATGAGTCTTTTCTCCAGGGTTGAAAGTATATATTCAAAAAATTATATATATAAGTAATACATTTAGACACACATGTATACATGCATAATACCTACAAAATATATGTTAATATAAAATAATCTCAGCTTTTTCACACAAGCTTTATATCCTTTATGTCCTTGGGATGCAACATCAAGAGAAGCAACAGCTGGCAGATGCAAATGCCCATCAACAGCAGACTCTGGCAAGCTGTAGCAATCTGGCCAGTAGAAGCATGGAAAGGATTGTTAAATATGGCAAGATCCAAGGCTCAGGAATTCACATTTATCTTGGAATCGTCAGATTTCCGTTGGACAGTTATTTCCTCACTGAAGTACAGTGGGAGGGTGGGACTTGTGCAGATTCACCCACAAAAACTGGCTCTGCACCATGACTCTGGCTGGCAGTGTATTTTCAGCTCTTTCCTTGAAAAGTAATTTTTAAAAATTATGTTCATACATAAATATGGCAACTATAAAAGCTGCAGGCAGGTAAAAACTGGGATTTTTCTCAGAAAAGGAATGGCTCTGATAACATTAAGTTTGAACAAAACATACTAGCCTTTGGGATAAATAATAACTAATCTCATTGTAAAAAAAAAAGCAATTGCAATTTTTGACTGCAAGGTTAAAGCCATCCCCTCTAATTGCACAGCAACACCTGCATCCCACTGCCTCAGGCAGCTGCAGCAAGCGAATAGAATCAGACCCATAAAACTCCTGGCAATCCTGCCACGGCAGCAGAGCGTGGTCAGCTCTGATCACCAGGCAAAGCACTCACACCAGGGACAGGCAGTCTGTCACCTTTCATTTAAGGAAGATGATTTGAATTTTATCTTAGGAAGCACAGTCACTTCAAACTCCCTGCTAGAACAACGTGTTTCCATTTATGCGTTACTAAACCACAAACACGTTGACACACTGGGCCTACCTAAACTCTTACAAAAAAGGTAATTAATTAAGTGGCTGCTGTGGTCTGGGGGGAGCAGTTTTTACTCACCTAGGCCCATGCGTTCCACAGCAGCCAGTTTCTAGGGGCTTGCACAGATTTTCTCCGAAGTCTCTACTCCAAAACTTAAATACAAGCTGTTTACACACGCTGCCTGAAGTTGTGACTTCTGTAAGACATCAGGAGTGTCAATTCTGCTGCTGCCCACACTTCTGTTAATTGGTGTTTCAAAAATACTGTAACTGAATTTTTTTCTTCTTCTGCCTTTTGCATCTATGATGCAACTGAGGGGAAATGAGTTTTATACTCTTAAAAGCTGCCAATAGTACAAAACAGGAGGAAAAAAGGAACTTGCTTTGTTCTTTTGGTAGTAATTCTCTTCTATTTCTTAGTGTAACCTGGGATTTTGAAAGTGGGTCTCTCTGCTCCCAAGGACACCTTGCTCCCTACAACTTTCCCTCTCCAACAGAGGAAAGGTGAGAAAAAACAGCTCCCTGGTTGCTGGGGGAAGCACTCCTCCACCTGATAATATCACACACCTGAGCAAGCAGAGGATTCTACATTCAACAACTTGATTAAAAAATAATTTTTCCCAGCGGGGACAGATCAATTGGTACCAAAGGGAATTAGGAGGCACCTTAAGTGGCTTATTGAACATTAGAGGCCACTCTGGCTACAGAAATAGGGCCAACAGCTCCAACATAAGTAGATCATGCAGATGCACACTGCAGCTGAGGAAATACTTTCCCCTCTGAACCCAATTTAAGATCATTCCTTCCCTGCCAGGCCAGCTAGAGTAAAGCTAATACAAAAAGCAAAGCATCTAGAAAAATGCCAATTTAATGTGTAGTGGTAAGCTGGTACAAAAGAAACAAACCATTAACAAATGTTACAGAAAGAAATGTACACCATTTATTTTACAAATCTGAATGGAAGATGTAAGCAAATTCTCAAAGAAGGTGTTCTCTTATTAAATACTCACACTGATGACATTCTTTATCTGACTACCATAAGTGATTAGGCAACTCCAATTCTAAAGTTGCGAAAAACAGGCTAAAAAAGCAATAAAACTATGTGTGACTTCTCAACCCAATATAATTGGGCAAAATCAGATCTTCAAGTTGCTTTACTACTGCTTTGAATTCAACTGAAGATCTTTTCCTGACCCACAGTCAGGGAAACAATTCACAGAATTAGCAAATAACTTATAGCTCTTTAAGAAAATGTTTTCTTCTCAAACTGACTCACCAGTACTTGTGCCATCTAGTGGCCCCTTTCTTTAGGCAAGTACCATGATTTGTTATTAAAAGCCTTTAGGTAAGGCTGCTTCTTTATTATTTATGGTGCTATTATTTTACAGTTTTAAAAGGTTAGACTATGTAATGCAGAAGACTGCTGCTGACTGGGAGGATCACAGAAGAGAAATTCACCCTCTTCTCCAGATACCAACCATCAACATAAAGCACTTGTACTAAAAGGGACATGACAAAAATACATTTTTCCTTTCTTCAAAAAGGCTTTGTATTCCCTTCAATTAAACCTCTAGTTAGAGTATAGAGCAAAGTAACTGCTTACACAAAAAATGGATCCTTTAGAGTAAAATGGCTCTCCTCATTCTCAATTATTTGTGTCTGAAACACTTTTGTGTATGTTTTATCAGAAAATACTTTTTTTCCCTGTATGTTTTATTGGAAAAACAGAACTATAGCTTCAATTTGGGTTCTTTTGCCTCCAAAGCCTTGGTAGCTAGTTCAACTCTTTCTTTTAACAAGCTAGCTTCTTCAGCACTCTTATGGGCCTGTGCATGTTTCAATAAGAAGTGGGTAAGGAAGAGTTTCAAGCCTTCCCGTAGCAGTCCCAGTTTGGGGTTGTCAGATACCCTGTAAAGATAGAGATCAAAAATATTATTTACTCTTCTACTGTTTCAGAAGTTTCTTAATTTACTTTATCTTCTTCAAATACAGACATTAAAACCCCCCAATCTATAAAAGGAGCTTTATTGAAGAGGCTTTCAAATTACTGAGTCTGGTTTGGCAAACAGCCCAAACACTCAACATACAATTGGCCCTCAACAATAAAATGGAATATTGCTGCCTCAGACTTGCTTTATGTAAACAATTACATTACAGCAAAAAAAACAAGACAAACACCATGTTCAAGCTTCCTTGTGTTGCTGTGTAACAGCTGAAACATCACCATCTAATTTCTTCTAATTTCCTGTGACATTGCAAGTCCTACCCACTCAAGCCCTAAGCATCTCCAAGGGTGGAGATTTCCCAGCCTCTCCAGGCAACCCAGTCCCATACCAAAAATAAGATTTTTCAGACAATGTTGATAAAAACCCCATAAATAAATTCTTCTTAAGATACCTCCTAGCAATGACCACTGGCTGAGTGAATCCCACTGCACACAGATGGTACAGAAATAACAGGTAATGACAGAGCTCTGCTCATAAAAATCCTATGACCAAAATGATACACTGAATATTTGAAAGCCTTATTTTGTGTAACACTTCTTAAGCTGCAGCCCTATCAGAGCCTGTGCCAACACACAAATGATATGCCTCCTGCACTCTCCCAGGAGAGCTGCCTTTTTAAAGGATGGAGGGATGACGTGTGGAAAACACAGCATGTAATTCCAAACAAAATAAGCAAACTTCTTATCTTCCTAATTACCTCCCCCCTGCCAAAGGGTTCCCTGGAGATCTCTCTGATCACTTACCTCACAAAAATGTCAGTAAGTTCCTCAGGATCTGCTTTCATTAACAGTGTGCTTAATACTTGTCGCAAGAAACGGACTTTGGGTTTATCTAGCTCACTGAATTCAATTACCTGGCAGGCAGAGAGAGAGAATTAGATTAATTCAAGTATTTCAAACAGCTGTCTTCTCTTCTAAATGAAGAGCTTTTAGCACACCAACTGGTCTCTGTGTATACTGAGTCTTGAGTTTGGCATAGAGGAATTAAGTGAGAATGCTGTCTCCAAAAGCCAGTCAATAAGGAAAGCAGAGAACCCTCTAAGGAAGAGAAGTCTAAAAGTACCAGAATACCAGATGTAATTTCTCAACTAGATAAATACTTCATAAGTACCTAGGACAACCCATTTAAATGACTGTTTCATCCATTTCACCTATTCTTTTAGTAAAATTCTATGGATTCCCCACCCTGAAACCCAAATTCTCAGTAGATTTCTTTCTTGTCTAACAAGAATCAACATCAGCTAAAAACCATAGCACAAAATCCACTGGCAAAGCCTGTTAATGAAGGGGTCTCAGTTCCAACTCTGGACATTCTGAAGGAAATAATCTTACTTTCTGTATGCCTGGATCACCACAGGTTCTCCTGTCCCCAAATGACAGTATTACTATAATCAAATGGAATAATTTGGCAACTATAGAACAAGTTTTATCTCAAAGTACCTGCTAGGTAACAGAGAAAATACACAGAACCAGCAAATGCAAGGAAAACACAGGATTTGGGAAGAGACACACCAACCTTGAGAACTGAAAGTGGCAGTGACTTTGTCCTTATTAAGTGAGCCAACAGCGAAACCAAGTTGGAGATGGCAGCAGCTGACAGGTTTTCTAAGTCTCTGATTTTGTCCCAAATACTGAACTGAAATGTCACCTAGAGGTCAAAGGTAAAAAAAATAATCCTACAAATCAAGCAGCTGTTTAAATGAGTAACAACATAACAAACCTTTTGACCTTCTATTCTTTATGAGCCCTCTGTTAATTAACAGAAATGCTTGATCAGACTGTTCCAATTCTTTTAAAATGCAAACCTTCTGCAGTAATTATTTTATTTCCTATTCACAAGAGCATGCCTTACTAAATGCACACCTATACCAGCAGAATTTTTCCGTGGGATCAAGATCCTAACAGGTATGAATCCATCCTCAGGTATTTAATAACTGTATTCCTAATCACAATTATGACACTAAATCAGAGAAGATGCAGATTTTTCTTTACCTGAAATCGTCTTTCATATTCACAAAACTTGTTACCCAAAAATGCATAGAAGGGATTAAACGTCTTCTCCTGTAAGCAGCAGTAAAGGATGACATGAACTATTTCTCTCTCCTGTTGATCTTTCAGTCCAAGCCTAAAATTTAGAAAGAGAATAAGAACCATTTAGTATGGAAAAAATTACTGACACAAAGTAAGAGCTACAGTCAACATCTGAGAGTAATACTTTAAAAAATCTCCAAATATCACATTAAATTTAACTTGTTAGAAAGTTGTTATGAAGTCTTTAAAACACTGGATGGACTCAAACCCTTAGGACTGTGGGCTACACCAGTATCCTGGTATGGCAATGTGGAAATGCTGCAATATTATGCATGTTAAAGGAGTGGCTGCAAAAGCAAGACCTCAACAGACAGAAGCGGAATGATACAAGTAGAATCACTGCCCAGGGAAAGACAGGCAGCCCACTCCATGTCTGTAGCTCTCCCTGAACTAAAACAGAGGAGAGGGCACAGTTATATCATGGCTGTGCCTTTGAGCACAGCAGTGGCACTGCAGCAAACACTGCTGCACAGACATCTCTACAAGGGCCAAATAGTGAAGCAAGAACTGTAGGGCCCTGTTGCTATTATCTCACACTTGTACCTCTGGTCATGGGAGGAAGAACAGCCTTGGGATCAGTATAAGACTATCTGGAGAAACATGTTCAGGGCCCTTTAGCTCTGTGGTACTTAGGGATAAGAAAACATGCTAAGATGTTTCTCCTACTTAGGTGGTGATAGGAATTTTTTTAATCTGCAGGTCAACTACATGTTACTTGAAATTCAGTCAGTGATTTCAAAGCAACTTAAAAAAACAAGCCTGAAGGAAACACTATGTATGAGTACTTATGCTGGCTGCCCCAGTATGAAGGCCAAGCACTGAGCAGCCTTTCAGTCTAAAAGAAGGCTGAGACACTTTGGCAGGGAATGGTAACTAACTCATAATGCACCTGGTCTGTGAATTAAATGATTTAACTTCCAGGGCTGCCAAATGCTTGGCAGCATTAAAACCAATTAAAATGAAAAATGCTTCATATTATAATCTGAAAAATATCAAACAAAATTCTTCTCATTGCTTCAAGCTCAAGTTTCATGTGGCATTAGTACAACTCAAGCATACTTTCTAACCAAGTTTGACTCCACTGGAACTTGCCCTGCTGTCTGCAGAGTAGTTTGTCATTGCTTGATGCCACTGTCCCTCGTTTGTACACACCTCCAGACATCTGCACTGCATTTGATCCCAGACACACCAGATTAACAGAGCAAAATATTGCTCAGCCAAAACTCCCCAGAATTTAAGGAAATTTTACACCAGGAAAATTTCAGATGATTTCTAGGCTGATTGCTAATGAGCAGTGAAAACTTAAAAGTTTGCTTCTTCAAAAGAGCAGCACTGTAAGTGCTGTGCCTGTGATGTAACTCATCTGCTCCTCCATCAGCCAAATTATGTCTGATTTTAGTGCAGAGCAACTAGAAGCGTTTTTTACAAATACACAGGTCTGCAGTCACTGGACATGCATTTAATAGATGCCTCGTGAAATTACACTGTAATCACTAATTTGGCACACTGTCCTTTTCTTTGTTTATCATCACTTCTATCATGCCTTGTTTATTTAGGCAATACTCATGTAGGCAGATAGTTGTAACCACGTAACAACACCTGGATATTCAATTTTTTTCTTACCTTTACTTCTTCACAGAACTAGCAGTATTCTATCTTTTCAAACCTAGTATTCCTCAGCATTTAAATTTTAAGAGTCTGGACTGCTGAGCTTCACCATAAACCTGCAGAGATTTCTTAAACCGGGTAATCTTTGATAATGAATGTGCAACCACACTCACCAAATTAAATAATTTACAAGTTAGAGTATTCCCATGGGCTTGTATGTGTTGATGGCTTTAAGAATTTCCCACTGTTAAATGGGGTAACTGCCTCTGAAGTAGTTTATTTATCACCAGCAAAAGCCTGCCTCTAAGTAGGTTAGCTGTCACCAGCTGAAGCCCAAGACTATCACTGCCTTTAGATCAAAAATAGCAACTCTAAAACTCTTTCAAAAGTCAGTTCAAATTATTTTAGTAGATACAATCACTTTAGTAGATACTTGCTATCCTGAATTACACATCCCACTACAACAGGGTATGTGAGCCTCTTAAAAAGTGTCAGTATTTTCTGAGATGTAGAGTTTCTCACAATCTTTATCTCTACAAAATCACTTTTAAAATTGCCTCTCCATCAAACTGAAGCAGCATTCATTCCCCCTCCAGACTGAAACTGTGGTTTGTGAAGGAGCTGTGGCCCTTCAAGCTGTTGAAGTGGATCAAGTCTCACTCTGTCCTCTTTGTCTCCAGTGATTTCCCAACCCTCCCTTTACACTGACACCTCTGCAAACACAAACTGAGCCACTTCTGGGAGCAGCTCTGCCTTCAAACTAATTAACTTCATTTGCAGTAAGGAAGAGAAAGATTAACAAAACTATAAAGGCTGGATTTTATAAAGTTTAAATCATCCTTTAGCCACACCCTAACTCTGCCACAGACCTAGCAGAAGGAGAATCAACAATCTCATGAGACTGACATCAAACATATGAATATAAGTTCCCATACACTCTGGAACACATGTTCACCTTGAAATTAATTCCTTCAGTGACAATTCTGTGTACTTTCCATTATACTCTGCCAGATGCAGGCAGATTTGAGAATTCCTCTTTCCAAGCCTGCTGTACAAAATCCATACCACCACACACCAGGCAATCTGCAGAGGGTTTTTCTGCCAAGCCTGTATGTATTGAGATTTGTGTACTAGTTTAAATAGTACAGATGAGAGTCAAGCCCAATTTGCAAATTGAGCTACCAGGTCTTGGCAGGAGCTGCAGCAGCAGCTAATTTCTTTTAATTGAACAGGCCATATTAAGATATTGGAATGACTCCATCACAGTCTTAAATTCAAGCAGTGTTTTGCAGAAGTGGCATTTAATCAAATATTAGTTGACTTTATTACAAAGTCTGTTTTGGTTTGGTAAGCAAATTAAATAATTGCATGCCACCCTGGTAAAACAATTCCCTTGAATTACAAGGCTGTGACAGAAAAGTTCAGACCTGATCTCTTCCCTTCCACTTACTACAGACTTACAATTAATATTCTGACAGACACAAAGAAGAGTTTAGTTTTGAGCTTTTCCCTGATCACATCTTGTTCTAAAGAGCTATTTGTCAAGTGTAAGGAAACTGATCTTAATGCGAAATGTGACCCTGGAGCAAACCCAAAGCTAATAAATTCTGCAAGAGGGAAGTGGAGGTGCTAGAACACTACCAAGTCATGCAAGGATGGGCAGAGACCTACAAGATGGCTTAGCAAAGTGGCAAGAAGTCATGGAAGTGGCAGTAGTATAGAAATCCCAGAAATCCAAAAACAAAACCAAGAGATGTTCTGCAGCTTCTTCTGGTCTGCCTCTGTAAGAAAACAAGCCTTCAACAGCTTCTTATATCAAAAGATGCTGTCACAGTTACAGATGAGTGACAAGAACAGGGGCTACATCCTTCCTCTGACTGCCAGTCAGTTCTGCCTGGCCCCATTAGTCCTTACACCAGGGTTTTCTCCTACGTTTTTTTAACAGTATAATAATTTAATTGCATAATAAATGCTCTTAGGCCTATTTTATACTATTTTTCCACCCCATTTATTGCTATTTTTAGTGATGGGCTGTCTTCTGTGCTAGTCTGTACTTACTTGAGCAGCTTTTCAAAGGCATCCATGAAGTCTTCGCTTGTCATCAAGACACAAAAAATACTTCTCCTGATATCAGTATTCATTCTCTGCTTACGAGCAAGTTCCATTATCTTTGAACTCACCTGAAAATAAAGTTATATTCTATTTTAGTTATGAATTTGCTATTTTATTTATGCTTGATTAAAGAAAGCTATTTCTGTGTAGCCCTGAATAATACCACTAATGAAGCCCTCCTGTAAACTATGAGTCAGCAATCCAAAGGTCTTGAGCTTTTGTTCACAGGCACAGGCATCATTAGGAGCTTTTTCAAATATGGAAATACATTTTAATCTATTTTAATTGTGCTAATGATTTTTAAGATGTGCTTCTCTGATGTAAATCACCATGACCATCTCACCACATTACTTTTAGAATCAGCTTGGATATATGCCACAGACAGACACCACTACTAGCAAATCTACTTTTAAATCAAGTCTCTTCTTTCACTTTTGCAGTTCCATAAGATAAAGAACAACAAGCTACAGCATAATATTTGTAGTAACAGCTCTTATGAAGTGCATCAGTACATTTTAAAAAACCTAACAGCAGAATTTACGGTCCAAAAGCTTAGCCTTACAAGTGTCTGTGAAGGCTTTTTTGGTGACCTGTGAAAAGAACTTATTCACCTGTATGAACAATCTGCAAAAGATCACAAACATTTAGACTTGCAACTAGCACTGCTTGTATTTACCTTTCCTACATGCAGTTTTTGCTGAGTCTTGCTGTTTGTATCACTGATCATTGGTGCTCCACTCCAGGATGACCCCACAATCCACCACCGACCAACCTGGTCAGCACTGAGGAGAGATTCCAGGGACACACGGAGCTGTGTATCCTTTCCCGAACTGCTGTGAACCTTGAAAAACAAAATACAAATAACAAACAACACAAAAGCTTTTATTTTAAGCTTTTCTTTTCAAAAGAAAACTCCAGATATTTTAATTACGTACAATTACTTTTAAACAAATTCTTTAAACAAGTTAAGGTAATCTCCATAAAGGTCTTCCCATGCTTCTTGCCTAACCTTTGGTTCAGTCAGCAACCTAAAAGCATTTACAAGCATCCCATATGCTGTAATTTTTTGAATACAAAAAGTTGTATAAATGTCTATTTAGAAGCTCTTAATTTATTTTTAATTTTAAAAAAGAGATAATACATTAAAAAGTAGCCATCTTCCAATCACAAATTTGACTAGAATTCAGACAAAGCTGACACTGAAAATCAGCTGCAGCATCTTCCAGTCTGGTCACGACTTTCCTTTTGAACACTTGTGATTAAATAAAATGATACAATAAACTGCCTTAACTTTTGCACAGCTCAACTAACAAAAATTTTAAACTCTTTGAACAAAATAACAATTTTCAACAAAACAGTCTACAAGTGTATCAAGAGGACTGCGAAAATTTAAGAGGAAATTTTACAGAACTGGGTTACCAAGCTTGTTTTCACCTGGCCTGTTATCCTAATATGTATATTCTGCACTTATAAATTACTTTCATCCCTTTTACCCCGGGTTGCTCTAGACAAACTGCCCTCTCTTTGTCAAAAAAAAAACAACACAAAAACCCCCAAGCCCCAACCAACCAAACCCCCCAAAGAAAAGAAGAAAGAATATCGAGGTTTTCAGAAGTGTTAAGACTTCCAAAATAATTCTGATCAAGTTAGAGGCAGGTGTGTGCATCCAAAGACAGAACTTGTCACACTGACTCGTTTCTTCTGCACAGTCATTAAACATCTCACAATCCTTTTCATGTATCTTTGACAGGACTTTGAGGCAAAGTCTTTGGCTAAATACTATGTCCTTCCTCAATCTATTCTGTAGAAGGCTGGACAAGGAGGTAACAATGATATAAGAAGTGATTTTTGCCCACTAGTTTCAGGCTGTTAAATGAAGTAAAAATACTATAATCCATCAAGCCAACACACAATACAAAGAATTACTCCTGGTTTAAAGATAACTGGGCTACATAGCCAAGAAAGTTCTCACCAGTGCTCTTTGCAATTTGCGGAGTCTTTCAACTGGTTCAGGATCATAACCAGGAATCTTCCGCATGTCGTTGTTCCTTAGTGCCAACATAGTCTCTAGCATAAAACGAACCTATTGGGAAAAGAGACGTTCCTGGGCATTATGTGCTGTAGGTTTATTAAATATAGTAGAGAACATACTCTGAAATTACTATTCTGTCAGGATAAGCAGCTCAGCTGGTAATACAGATTTTAGATCACATGAATACAAATGAATGTTTATTATAACCCCTATTATATTAATTTGTGCACAAACTTCAATTCAAAGCTTGATCTGCTAAACAGCAACCCCAGTGACCATTACTTGAAGTGTACAAAGTCTCATGAAACAGAATCACTGACCACTGCATAAGACACAAGAGTCCTGTCTCATCATCACAAACATTTTGGTGTCTGTGTTTTAAGTAATAATGGAGTGAGACAGACACGAAGAATGCAAAAAACTGAATGCAACAACCAAACAGTAATGGTAAATTAGAATGTAGCAGAAAACATTTTTTAAAATTAACTAATGTATCTAGGTACTTATTAAAATCTATTGAGAATATAAAGTCCTTAAAAACACACACATACCCTAGTCTGATCCTGGAACTTCTTCTCTACTGTGCTTGCTTTCCTCTGGGCTTCAGTAATCAGCTCTTTCAAAGCCAATGCATCATCTTTTCTTAAGGAAAAGCCCACGTTTTTCAGAAGAAACAAAATCAGCTCAATCTCTTTTTCAGTGAAAGTGCTAACAAGCTTTTTCAGAATATCAAAGATCAGCAGGCAGTGAACCACATGGAAGTTATACAGATGAGCAATCAAGGCAAGCAGATTTTCACATTCTTTCCCTTCAGCATCACTTTTACAGAGTTCATCAAATTTCTTCACCACTGCTTCCAAAAAGTGAGCACCGACCTGGCAACAATTCCATTGAGGGGAAAAAAAAATTCAGCAGTTAGCTCTAAGTAGATTTTATAGACATCTGTAAAACATTAATTTTTGGGCCACTGCCATTGTTAATTTTAAAGAAAAATTGTTGCTATTGTCAACCAATATGGGTGTTCTAATTTACATGCACAAACATCTAAGTGGCGTGATGTTTTTATAAAAGTTTATGTTATTGACACCTCATATACGACATCCAGTTGCCTTTTAAAGCCTGTGCAAGAAAAACACGTTATGAATTTACAGTACACATACATCAGCATTTGTTTACATCATTTTCATGGACACATATTGGAAACTTTTCAGTTGTCAGGCTAGCACTGTTACTGCTAGTCCTTCATGCAGTAAAAGCTGCATGTCAAAAACCAAAAGCATAACTGAGTTCAGCATTCCAGAACAAAATCCTTAATAGGAGTATAAAAAATACTATTTTGAAACAACCCTCAAAATACCAAGTTTTCACAGCTGCTGAGCATCAGTTCAGGCTGATTTTGAAGACAGGGTAACTCTTAGCCATTTGTCAGTGGTACTGTTTAGGAAAGAAATTTTGGAATCTTTATATTTCTAAAGAGAGGGTTGATGCTAAAGACTGGAATTAGAAAGCATACCAAAACCCTGCTGCTAAACAAGACTCTCCCCATTATTATGGTGCTAAAATCTGCTGACTGTTCTTATGAAAACCTGAAGTCCCAGCAGCAGTACTGATTTGCACTGCAAGCCTTGACTAGCTCAGGTTTTAACTATCCAATAAGTGCATAAATGTATAAACACAGCTACTGGAATCTCAACTTCTGCATTGCTCAACCTAATCTTCAGTGCAGCTGTACTATCACACTTTCATGTAATGCATATTCTACATTTATTTTACAGAAAAAACAATAGGGTTTTATAGTAAACTCAAATTATACACTCTTGGAGTCAAAGGTGCTGTGTAACTGAGTCAGTAGTATAGAACACAGTCTGTGTATCATCTACCTATATTTCTGACACCTATTAGTCTATCTGTATCCAAATCCTATTACTAAGCATTTTGCAAAGTTTCAACTTCTAAAAAGATTTTGATTCTCTTCTTAAAACATCATTGTAGTATTATATTTGGAGTCACAACTGCCTTTCAAGCAGAGAAGAGGGACAACAAAAAAGGTTTAATGTCAAGGCTGCACAAAGAAAGATGCTGTAATTGCATCCATCTGATATTTAATAAGGTTTCAGAGCCAGCATTCAGGCCTCAATAGGACAAACTGAAGAACTTGCATCAATACATCTTTTGCATTGAGATATGGGAAAAAAAAAGTGTAATTTCCTGGGAACATGGTGCTGAAATACCTCAGTTTTCTGACAGACATTTCACTGAAATTAGCTTAAATCTTCTGTTTGACATCAGCACCTTCAGGGTCTTCCTAACAGTGTGCAAGAGAGGATTTTATCTCCATCATTCATCAGGTTTAAAATCACAAAACAAAATCTCTCCTCCGACGGCCATGCTTTTTGAAGTGTTTTACATTCCAGAGTCACTGTTATACCTACTTAATTCCACTAATGATCTGGGTTAGAAAAGCACTTTTTTCCACCAAAATAAAAGGATTTCTGTAACTGTAACACTTTTCTGATCTCGATAGATACACATTGTTCAAAATCAATACCCTCATGTTCCCAAGAGAACAGAAATGGATTAGTGTAATTAAAGGGGCGAGAACTTCAAGCTTAAAAATTTTGGGTTCCTGGATGCAGAAAAATGTTTATGAAAAAAAAGATGTTTTTATAACTGACCAAGGGTAACTCATGGAGGAAATAAAAATCAGATAAAGCAACAAACTCGGCCCCTTTCATTCGTGGACAACTTGAAAATAAGCTACAATTATTGACAAAACTCAACTAAACATGCCTTTTAGTGACACACAAAAATTACATGGCAGTTAAAACAAAATATCACGGAAAACATTCTACAATATGTATAATTAAACAAAATTAGTCCCAGTCACAAGAATTACCTCAATCCCTACATTGTGATGAAGAACGCTAACTAAAAGGACATGCTCCATCATCAGCTTTGCAGGCATGGCAACTGCAGTTACACAGGCATTCATGAGAATATCTGTCAGAGTGTCGTTCATGTCCTTCCTGCTGTTGGCCATGTAGAGCTCCTCCATCTGTCCACTAATGGAGGACAGATTTGGTTCACTCAGCCTATGGAGAAACAAGATCCAACATTCAATTTTTCTTCTCTTTACACAGTTCCACAATTTTGAGTTTACCCACAACAAACAACTATTATTTTTAGAGAAACTAGCGTAGCTTAAGAAAAGATTGAATAGATGACTGGAAGGGACCTTTCATATTTTCTGTGTTCACTATACAAAAAAAGTGCAATATATTTAAACCTGGTGTGGTTTAAAAAAATATTTACATGTAAAAACACATTAGCAGCAGTATTTACAAAGCACTGTCAATGTGCTTACTATCACACTGAACAAATTTAGTAAGCAAACAAACTGTGCTCAGCAGCTGTAACTATGGCACATCAGTCTTTGAAGAAATGAATTATGCAAATAATTCCTACTTTCATATATAAGGTATATAAAATTTCAAAAGACTGAACAAACTCTAGTCTGCATTTTACAGATAACAGATAAAATTGCCAATGGATGTCTTATTTTAAAAATACTTTAAAATTTAAATGACTGTTAATTATTTTTGTTCTAAAGTACTTTAAGTTAGGAAGTGTTGCTCCTTCTCAGTTGTAGGCTGGAGACATTTAATTTAATTTAGAAAAAGAGTGGGTTTGTTTGGGGGGTGGTTAAAGTTCACACTGAGGTTTTTTTAGAATCATACTCCAACTGACACTCAGTGAATTATACCTAGCATTTGCAGGCAACTGCTGTGTGGAATCCAGCCCAATCTTAAATTTATTTCCTAGATTTTTCAATGTCTATAATGACTAAGTTTGAAGAATTTATATCAACAAGGATAATTATTCTTAACAATAGCAGACATGATTGCCAACTTAAAATCAGTTTGTGGAGAGAAAAGTCACATCCTTGTCACCTGGCTTTGAATGATGAGCACTGTCACAATGAACCAGAAAGATTATATTACATTACCTATTAATGAGGCCATTCACCATTTTCTTCAGTCTTCCCAATTCTTCTCTTTTCTTGTCATCTAGTGTGTCCTGAGCTCTCCTTACTTGAGGGGGAATATACTTTGTAGCACTGTGATTGTGGCTCTTACCAAGAAAAGAAGAAAATAAGACACCAGATGAGAACAATATTTTAAATACAAATGTATGTTGGTGTTCAAGTATTTAAGATTAATATACCAAACTTACTTAAGGATATATCTTACTATCTAGTAATCCATGCCAAAGGAACAACATACAGAAGAGATGCAGGCAAGAAATTACCCTTTACAACTAACTTGACAGCAGTAAAGCCCCTCTTCCCTATCCGTGACATTTTCCCTAAGTTATTCTTATTAAAACTTGACATCTTAGGTGTTGGTTTTAGCCAGGTTTTATCAGTGACAGTGTAAATTAATGCCATTAAGGCTAAATGACCTGTGTGACCTCCTCTTATCCACCCATGCTACATGAACCAACACAGGCACACCCTCTAGGGTCACTCAGAAGTAACACTTCAGTGTGTAATAGATGCTAATTTTAACACAAGCTGTCTTTGCTCTTAGCAGAAGCACTTAGGAATGTTCTCACACTTTAAAGCCAGGGCTGTTCCTTTTATTTGCTGACCTCCTGTGCATAAGGACCCCACATGCTGTGTGCTGTAGGGTATCACCTGCCACCATCCTGCCTTGTGCAGTGTGTCAGCTGTCCCTAGAACCTGGCAGAGCCCTCTAGCCAACACTGCTCTGACTCAGGACACGGGGCAGCCCAGCAAGCAGCCGTGCTTTAGAGGCGATGTGACTGCTCTGTGTGCTGGCTGCCGCATGTCCTGGGAGCAGCTGGCGTGTGTTACGAGAGACGAATATCCTACCTCCTCTTCCTCATCCTCCTCCTGGGGCTCGCCGGCCTCTGGCTCTCCGCCGTCCTCAGGGGAAGGGGGCGAGCTCTCGCTCTCACACCGTCCTTCCCCATCATCCCCCTCGGTAGCTTCTGAGGCGTCTTCCTCTTCCTCCTCCTCCTCATCATCCTCCTCTTCCTCATCATCCTCCTTCACGTCCTCCTCATCCTCCTCCTCCTCGGGCCCCGGCTGGCGCTCCCGCGGCCCCGGCTTGGTCTCCTTCTCCTCTTCCTCCTCCTCGTCGCTGCTCTCGCACAGCCTGCTGAGCCCCGCGCGGGTTCCCAGCGCCCCCAGCACGTACCCCAGCCCGTCCCGCAGGAAGCTCTGCGGCACCCGCTCTGCCGCCGCCCCCTCCTGCTGCCTCCGCCGCCGCTTCCCGAGCCCCAGCTGCCGCTCCAGACGCCGGATCTCCCGCTCCTCCTCCTCGTTCGCCTCCAGCAGCGCCCGCTTCCGCGCACAGGCCGCGGCACACTTGTCCGGAGTCGGCTTGGCTGGAGCGGACTTGGCCGGAGCCGGTTTATCCTGAGCCGGCTTACCCAGACCCCGCTTGGCCGGGGCGGATTTTCCCGAAGTGGGTTTCGCCGGAGAAGCCTTACCCAGACCCGGCGTGGCCGGGGCGGACTTGCCCGGAGCGGGTTTATCCGGAGCCGGCTTGCCCGGGGCGGCGGGAGCCTCCACCAGCTCCCCGCGCTGGAGCCGCCGCCGCCGGCTCCGCTTGAGCCTGCGCTTCTCCTTCCTGGCGTCGCGGCGGCTCCTGCGGCTCAGCTTCTGCGAGCCCGCGGGCAGCGCGAGCTGGGGCTGTGCGCCGGCCGCCCGCACGAAGCCCTGCACGGCCTGCCGCAGCCGGTCGAGCTTGGCGAAGCGGCGAGGCC
>WBMV01016667.1:3776464-3796215 GCA_013396655.1 Campylorhamphus procurvoides | reverse complement strand
TGGGCGCCGCCATCTTGGCGGGGGCAGCACCGCCACTTCCGCCGCCGCGGCGGGCACAGCGCCCCCTGCAGCGCGGGCGGACCCGACCGTGGGGATGGGGAGGGGGCCAGGGAGACCCCACACCGGGGAGGGAACCCCTTTCGTGCTTGTGTGGGTAAGAATCCCACAGTCAGTCACGCTGGGAAAGAGCTCTGAGGTCGCCCAGCCCAACCTATGACCGATCACCACCGTGACAACCACTGAGTGGCACGTCCACGCTCTCCTTATACACCTCCAGGCTCTTCTTACACACCTCCAGGGACTGTGACTCCACCACCTCCTCGGGCAGCCCATTCCAGTCTTTAAATCACCCTTTCTATAAAGAAATTCTTCCTAATATTCGACCTAAACCTCCCCTAGGTTTGCTTGACACTCTATCCTCTTCTTATCATGTCACTGGTTGCCTGAAGAAGAGCCCGCCCACCCTGGCTGCACCGTCCCCTCAGGAATCCCCCCTGATGCCCATCATCCCCCAGACACCCCCAGCTCCCTCAGCCCCTGCTCGCAGGACTTGTGTTCCAGACCCTTCTCCAGGCAGAAAATGTAAGGCTTATCTACCTTCTTAGCAGGGACTGGAACAGCTTGTCTGTCACAGTGTGGCCACAAGGCCCGCACTGGCACAAGGCTCTTGCTGTCACTGCTGGAGGTGCCGGACACACCAGATTCTTGGACACACCAGAATCCCAGACTCTCCTCCCCCTGTCCAGACCCACACTTTGAGCCCCTTCCAACCCCGCCAAGCTCAGGTGTCTCTCTCTGAGCATGCCAGAGGCAATGCCCACAATCCATGGTCTCCGTGGAAGTGCTGTCTGCTCCCAGGTTTCTCCATCCACCAGCGTCCCTGCCAATGGGATGTGCCCTCCCTGCTCAGGGTGACAGCTTGTCTGTCATCTGTGTGGTCAGGGGGAATTAAATGTCCCACAGCAGTTTGCTGCTGTCAGCAGGAAAACCAACTGGTTGGTCTTATTTTTAGTCTCTTTGCTGTTCTCCAGGGTTACACAGCCTGCTGGGTGTGTGCTGGTTCCCCTCATGGCTGGCAGGTGCCTGGAGTTTCCCAAAACACTGAATTCAACACAAAATGGGCAGAGGAAAGAATTTCTTGGCTGAACAAAATGCCACCAGATGAGCTTAGACCTCAGCAGACACCAGAAAAACACAATTGAAAGCCAACAGATATGAGCTTGTTTCAGGAAAAGGGTCAGTCTTGGATCTCCTGCAGGGACCAAATCCATGGGAAGTCAGGCTTCATTTTGTTCATTGTCATTGCACTCCTGACCTCTCTTGGACTATGAAGTACTGCACAGAACTTATCTTTTACCCAAAAACTTAATATGTCTCTATCACTCAGAAGATTATTTTTGTCTTTCTATGCATTTTTCCTTAATCTCTGATTACATCATATGTCCTAGGTGACCCATGCCTCAGAAATCCAGCTTTCTCAAGGCTGATGCATAATGAATCTTTCACCCTTACTGACAAGATACGTTGCATTGATTTGCCAAGTCATTCCTTTTGCTACATTTTAAACTATATATTATGCTGTAATTTATTGCTGGGCCACTCTATTCGTGCACAGATGGCTCACATGCATTTTGCATCCTATTTAAAGATTTATTGATAACAGTAATCCAGCAGCATGCCAGAATGCAAGATACATGCAGCTGAATATAATTTGAGAAAATGTTAGGTGCTTTTAAAACTCTGAGGTTTGCATCTTCCTTCTGTTTCATCATGCAATTTGTCATTCAGGGCAACAGAGCTTTCCAATAATGGGAAATTTCATGTATCTTTGAAGAGAGAAAATGCCAATATTTGCCTTCTTCAGTACTTCATGTCACAAAGTAAAATAAAGTAAGCTTGTATTTTGCTGAACCCCATAATCTCAAATTTGAGTGAAAATGGGTATGACGCTATTGAAAAAAATACACAAATAGAATTATTATTACCAGCTAATAGACTAATCCAGGACTCAAATTTAGTGATGCCATATCAAAAGATATACAACAAATATTTCAGATACCATGCCAGAATATTATGGTTTATTATTTTACATTTACCAATTCAGCTTCAAGTACCTGATAAACACAGTCTTCTTAAGATCTAAAATGTGAGTAAATTAGAAACTGCTGCCAATGACTCTTTGAACTTCCCTGTGTTCTCTAAATACCAGAAAAGAGAAGAAATACAGTTTCTATTTTACAAATTTCACATTTAGATCTCTGCATCGTATGAGTTTCACTTACCAAATAGGAATTCTGAATCGAGGGAACATATTGCATTTGTTCTTTGTTTTGAAAGTGATCCCACAGCACAGAACAAGCCACAAGGGCAGGTTACACATTTACAATGAAATTGAGCATAATGGCACAATGCACTGGAAATGAGAGTTCATACGGAATTGCTGCTTCCTGCTGAGATAATCTTCGTTAACATATTTCCTTTTCTATTAAATTATATTCATGGGTTATTATTTCTTACCCCTCATCAGAATGAGCAGAATACAATTCCTTTAGTTGTCTGTCTGCTTTTGTCTCCTAGTCACCTCCCACATGCCATGAAAATGTGATTTAGCGACTACATAATACACATAGGTAGATTCTGGCTCTTTTGTAATTTACAGCTATTGAGAATATTTATCACCCCAGGAAATATCAAAGCAGCAACAGAAAGACTTAAACTGAGCTCATAAGGGTTGTTCTTTGTTCTTATCAATGAGAAAAATAGCCTGATTTGTGTAAGAATATGGCTTTAAATCCAAAGCCTTTTTTGACTCTGTAGACTAAAAGTTTCATGCCAGAATGAATTTATTCCACGCAGTGAGAGCCTCAGAACAGTGCAATTTACCTGAAGATACTGCTGTGAGTCTCTAGCACAGCATCTACTTGAGGTACCGCTTCCTTCCGCATCATTCTGTCACCACGGGGATCAGCAGAACTGAAATTTGGTCTGCTGGGGAACGTGGTCTGTGGAAGGATACTTTTCCCCTGGAAAACATTTTCCGAAGTCTCAAGGCAGTACAGAGTTGTTGGCTCTTCAGGTGAGCTTCAGACCCATGTATTGCAGAAGATATTGGTAGACAAGGAAAGCAATTTCCTTAGTGTTTTAAAGATACATCCCTGTTGCTCAGAATCTTGGCTGGGTTTTCTTTTGTTATTGTTGGTATTTTTTGTTTGTTTGGGTTTATTTGGTTTTTTTCAAGGGTGTATGTGCTAGGCAACATCTGAAGTCTTGGTCTTAAAATAGTTTAAGCCAGACATGATGAAAAGTGACTACAAAGAATCTAGAAAAATACCTGTTTGTGGCTTTCTCCCACAATTTGCACCATATTTGTACCCGATATTGGACTGCTCATTTATCTTCTCCATGTTGCTTTTGTAATAACAGAATGTGTTACCTCTCACCATTCTGAGACACACGAACCTGTATCTCCAGGTTTGTCTGCTGAAAAGGTCACCACCCACAGCACCTTCCCTTGCGGTCTCCTTTCTGGGGCTGCCCCAACAGATTTGCTGATCAAAAGCTGTTTGCTGAGTTGATCGTGTAATTGCTGTCTTTTAGTCCCCGAAATCTACGTCCTTTCAGCCAGTGCTCACCAGTGAGACTCATTAAAAGAAATCTACCATTAGTTTAAGCTAATTTAGGCAGTTTGATTGAGACAAAATAGGAAGTAACTAAATGAATAGCTTACAGGGACATGTCTGTAGCTCCCTCCCCCCAAAAAAGAAGCAGCTGAACGTGGAAACCTCAGAATGCAAAACTCGATGAGGGAGAAGACGCTTATTCACAGATTTTAATCATTAATATCTTTTAGTTCATTGGAAGGAAGGAGTGGGTACTAAAGGTTATTATTTAGATAAATGATCCAAAAGACAAGCATAAAAAAGACAGATATGCTGAGTGAAAGCAGAAACCCATTTCCCCAATCCATTAGCATTTTTAGTTTTAAACTACAAGGAGATTATCTAATACGTGACACAGCGATGGCTGAAAAGATGCGATCAGATTACTTTCTTGTTATTAAAAGGAGGAGGTAGGTTGCAACTAAAATGAGCTTTTAAATTAGTGTTTTGTGCACATTACATTTTAAAGAATACAACTGTAAATCAGAATAGTACCATTGATTAAAGTCTCACATTATAGCACTTTGCATTTCCTATATGAAATTTATATAATCAAAGCTTCAGTGCCAAGAAACATCTCTGTGGGAGACCTAACTCTAAGCTGAACAGTGACCTTATCTAAGGCAGTTTTCATAAAAAACACTCTAAATACATAGCAAGGCACGTTTCCTTTTCCCTCTGTTCTTTCTCCTTTGTTGTTAATTGCTTTGCTCTCATATACCAATTGCAATTCTATTCCCTGAAGATCAATTGTTATTAGCTATTTATTTAATTCTGATAAGGCATCTTTGGAAAAAGAATACTTGGAAGTAGGAGTGACATTCCAGAATAAATACCTGTGAATGCCTGAAATCAACAAACAAATCCGCTAAAATAAACAGTTACTGTTACTTTGTTAAAATCACCTTTTAGCTGTTAATTTGTCTATAAAAGTGAAACACTGACAAGAGTAAGTTCTGTGCCACTGTCCCAGGAGCAGTTACATCAGTAGTAGTGTACAGTTTTACTGCTCATCCCACTACTAACTCTATCTCTCTTTTTTTTTTTTTTTTTTTTTTTTTTTTNTTTTTTTTTTTTTACACACAGTGTGAGATGGTTGTTTTCAGGGACAATTTCCAGCAGCATTTTCAGTTTAGTGGTATGTTCCTAGCTGTTAACTGCATTTTTTCTGAGGCTTTGTTAAACATGCAAAATACCATACATGTCTGAGGCAAACACAATGAAGTATTTGGAGCTCTTTCTGGGATGTCAGCAAACTTTGGATCTGGTAGCTTGGTAAACACCAATATAGATTTATATATGTTGGTTGCCATTCTATAGCTTAATCTTAGTTCTTCTAATGCATTATGTTATCAAGTGTAATACAGTATTTATTTCAGATACAGTTCCTGTTCATGAGCTCTACTTACCTGACCATAAGCAGAGTGTAGCAGTGGACTGTACCTGCCCTGTTCTACTTACAGACTGTTCTCTCAAAGTACTTTCAAATAGCCACACTGATTTAAGCCTGACAGAGAAAAAAGAACTTTTCTCCTTCATTTTAGACAGACATCTGCAGCAGAGCCAGTCACCTTGCTCTCTGTTTATAGTCAAAAGAAGAGAGATAATTTTTAGAGGAAAAGACTCACCTAACTCATCTTAGGCTTCTACATCAGCACTGGATGGTCAGGGCCTTGGACTCCATAACCCAATGGTTAAAAGGCAGCCTTGCATGACTGGCTTAGCTGCAGGCAATTACCCGGGAGATACCTGGTTAGATGACTCATGGGCAAAGGACAAGACAGCAAAACAAAACTATACACACGTGACTTTAAGTAACCTCATGTTTACACAGCTTCTGCCTGGCACATGCTTGACACTAGATCCCACCCTAACCTGCTCCTACACTAACTGACGTCCCTTTCGAGTAATTGCCACCTTTCCAAACTGCAGTTTTGCAGCTCCTTTAGGTCAACCTCAATCTGCCATTCATTTGTCCAGGTAATGCATTTCCTCATCCTTCTTCTTGTTGACACCAGGACTCATGGCACGATTCATCAAATTCAAGAGTTTATCAAAATGAAGCTAAAAAGTTTTTAAGTTAGACTGGATTAATTCTGTGATTCTGCTACAGAAAGAGGTAGCCAGCTGTGGGAAAGGAAAGAGAACTGCTCCTTCCAGTTGCAGCACAGGCTAAGATCACCCTAAATCAGTTATGAAACTACGCCATTAGCAGATTACAGAATCTACATCAAGGTACCCTGCTGGAAGGACAGTTATTTTCCATGCTGCTTTAAAGGAGAATTCATTATTCAGCAACTACATCTGATCCTTCTGTTGCCCAATGTGTAAGCACTTGCACTTGTGCCCAATATGAAATAGCTTTTGTAACACAGGTGAAAACAGGAACAATTACCAAAACCCTTTTAGTGTAATTACATTGTTTGTAATGAAATGGTTTGTCTTTTTCGCTTTCCTGAATAATTTTCTAAAAAAACCCCACAAAAGCAGCATGCTAACAAGTAAGTTAATGTTAAGAGCAACGCTCTACACAACTGTATGTGTGTGCCTAGGGAGCTGACTTGTTTTGTACAGCTTGAATTCTTGAATTTTCTTTTCCTCAGTGGAAATTTCCTCCTTGCTTGTTGGTAGCAAAGGTAAGATGTCTATTTTTAGGACAACCCACATCTGCCTGGATGCTTTTCCTGAGTGGCAGTGTTAAGCTCACTGCATCCCATTTCTATACATTGTCATAGGAAAACACACACTTAAAATGAGGTACATGTGAGTGTCATTAGGAAATTTATGATTACAGAAGTCAGCTGAAGAGACAGTTTTATTCTTCATCTTATAATTGCAGTAGTAAATTCTTAACTACAGGTGCTGTATTTTTGTTGAGTGTTTAAAGAAATCCTCACAATGTGGGGCCCTGATCCCTAACAGGGGACTCCTGTAGACCCATAATGAAGACAAAACAACAACAAGAATAAACAACTGTGCTCTTTCTTCTAAGTCATGTCAAGATATAGGTTTAAATTCAAAGCTCTATAATTAGTCCTGAGTCCTGCATGTGTGTGGTTCCAGTTCCAAGATCTGTCACTAGTGTGGTGATATTACTGCCTTGGTTTTGAGCAGTCTAGTTGAAAGAGGAAGCTTGAAAGAGAGAACATACTGGCGATTTGAGCACCATATATATATATTATTTTTCCTGGTATAGAAAACAATTTATATATGGTGATATGTGGCAATAGTGATGATGATATCAGTCTACAGAGGAGCTGCCTTATATGCAGGACTCATTTCCTTCTCTGACATTCACAGAAATAGAACTACCACAAGTTATGTGATCCTAATGCTGCTTTTCTGGTAAATTGATCGTGGCTTCTTTCTGTTTCAATTTCAGCATCAAAAGAAATTTGATCTACACAGGACCAAAGAACAGATGTAACTGATTTGCGACCTTGCTGTAGTAACATCCTCTTGGTAGTCTTGAGCAAGTCACCTAATATTTGAATTTTAAAGCTTCAAATTTTGCTATGAAAAATAATTATAAAGGTATTGTGGTGTTAACCAAGGTCTCATTAGTGGTGGCAGAACTGTTTAGATGTTCTTGGTAAAGGACAGTGAAGAGGAAGTCGTATGAGGCAAGAGATAAATCCAAGTAACAAAGTTCAGATATTGAACCTAACCTGGGTGTCCCTAAAGATGAGAGAGTGCAGGGATTTGGGGTTCAATATGACATTGCCTATTTTTTAATTTACAGGAGCAAGCTGTTGACCTGTTTTGTTAGAGTTTTACAATTTCATATTCTTCCATAAGTTTCACATGCTCAATTTCAATTGCTTTTTCCCATCAGCAGAAAAGGTCATTCTCATTAGGAGACAAATAACGCAAATTGGATGCATTCAATTTGCATGTCTGAATATGCAAATGAACACACTTCTCATTTTTCTTCCCAAGGACTGACCTCTGAGTCAAACAAAATTTATTCTACTCTAAGCTGAAAGTGAACTTCTATACAATAAAGATGGCTGGGTGTCACAGGGCATCCAACATATATTGTCTAATTGTGATTCCAGATACCTGATGGCAGACAGAAAACCTGCGGCTGGATTTCACAGGAATGAAAAATTAGAAGTCAGCCTAGATTCCACTTTTTGTATAGAAACAGAGGTGATTAAGTGAAATAATTAAACTTGTTCAAAGCCAACATCAAAAGTAGTTTTAAAGACTTGTGTTTAAGATTGATGTTACCAGCAGCCCCTTGATGCACACTGGGAATGTAGCCATGGAACAATCCCAACCTCCAGCAATAAGGAAGCAGATTCAAGGTCACTTACAAGCTGAGATGCTTTATATAGCACATCTCAATTCTTGCTTACATTCTGGACTGACCAGAGGTTCTTATAGTACCAAGGATTGTCCTTTTATTAGGTAATCACTATGAATGATTATCAGATGAGGAAAACCTTGCCATCATTATCAGTGATGGACAATACACCATTATTCTGCAATAGAATTTAAAAATATCACCACACTTTAGTAACTAGGTGGAATAAGGGTGTGATCCAGTATTACTCTCCAGTTCCTTCAAAAATAATTACGTGCTAAAAATTGCAATACATCAAAAATTTAATTACACTAAAAGTGCTTACTAATGTTTTGTTATTACTCTGCTTAATCTTGGCATCTGCATGCCATCCATTAATTTATTTCAGTAAAAACTATAGGTCACATTGTGGAGTTCTTATTATATTTCTATGTAGTCAAAACTCCCATTTTTTTTTCCAGCATAAGTAGCATAAGTGAAGACATTCATTTGGAGTACATGACTTTGTGCAAGCAATGGCACATCTAACAGGGGAAGATAACTAAGATAATGCTGTAGTTTATGTATATTTCAGATTTGTCTGTAATAATTTTTGCAGTTTATAACACTTTATTTCTTCTTGTATTTAATTCAAACAGCTATTTAAATATTTTCTCCATTTAAAATGAAGAGTTTATTTGGGGTACAAGCTTTAATGCTCCTCTTAAGAAAATAAAATATAAACTGCATAATAAAATAAGTTTAAAAGGCACTCCAACATAATTAAACCATATTTTTCTTTCTTTCATATACATACACACAGAAACTCACTTGAGAGAGTGAGTTGCTGCTTCTTTGTAAAATCAAAACCACTATTTTCAGAAAACTCAATAGACAGTGATTTTGTAAAAAAAAAAAGAAAGAAAATATAATGTCTATACTTTGTCTATACTTTCAATCAGAAACTAATTCAGAATACAAATTAGTATATGATTTGGCTCTTGTAAAGAAATTCTATAGAGGACACTATGCAATGCTATCTTCTGTCCAAGCTTATTTTAGTACTATGGCAGGGTAGATATATTTTGGAGAACTTTAAATATAGATAAAACTAAGGGCAGACACACATAAATAGATATGTAAATACACAAACACAGGTTATGGATAAGTATGCATATGATATATACATTTATTTAATGAATTGAAAATGTACACTTTAAAATCTATTGTTTGAGCGAGTCCCTAAACAAACTCTGCCAAAAAAGTGCAATAAACTTGTCCTGCTGACATTGTGCATAAGTCATTTCTTATCCCATAACACAGGGCAGGGAGAACCATCTGAAAATTATGGTCTATAGTTATTTCTTGGTTCATGAATCCTTTATGAGGATTGTGTGTGTGTGGGCAGAGCAAGAGGAAAATACAGTTTCTCACGTTTTCTATTACTCTCAATACTCCAAATGGCATTGGCTGAGCAGAGGAAGATACTTGTGATTGTTTTGTGTTTCTGGTGTGGCTCACAAGCATTTCTCTCTGTAACGGTGGTGGCTGGAATAGCTCCCTCTGCTCAGTGACATTGTTCCCCCTGTTGTGTGAACACAGAGTGAACTGGCTCAGAGAATTCATTCTGATTAAATTTTTTATTTTTGCTAGGTTATTTTCCCCAGGTCTCTCTGGCCATGCATGGCTGTTGAATGGTGTCTTGAACAAATTGAACAAGAACAAAGCTGGACAAGGTCAGTGGTACGATCTGGGAGGTGCTTGTTCAAATACTTTTACAAAGAGCTCAGTTGAAATCCTCTCTTGGGTTTTTCAGAGGCTCTATGAATATTATTAGCCTGCAGTAATATAAAAATCAATTAGTTGTAGGGAACTTGGAGTTGCACAGTGCCTGCTGCAGGATTGCTTCACGAGTGCCAAACTATGTGATAAAGTTTAGAATTTGAATAGTTAAAATAGTTTTTGAATCAGATATTCCGCAAGGTGCTTTAGGCCACAGAGAAGGAATCTGAGGCTTCCTTCAGAGCTGTTTGAAAGGAAAGCTAATATTCCCTCAAACCTGGCATGACTCAAGGTATAACGAGAAAATATGAGGGCTAGAAGGATGTACCAGCAGATCCTGTTGCACAGTGATGGTGTTGAATATGGGAATGAGTGGTGAGACAGAGGGAGGGAAGGAGTGTGGCTGGCATTTCAGCCATTAAAAAATTGGATGTCAGTAGGGTGCTGTTGGTGCTTTACTGGGGGGTGAAGAGCACTTGGGAAAATGATGAGCTCACTGTGGTGTTATCTCTGCCACCGCAACAGAAATCTAAATGTGTGCCCTAGCCTATAGTGTTATCTATGACAAGAGAAATGCTCAATAATGAATCCCTTTGCAGGTTTGCTAGCAGCCTGAACACATTCTAAACTAAAAGTCACTTCAGTAACAGAATTGAGTATTGAAAAGACCTGAGAAAAGGCTGGTTGTTTTTTACTTTGTTGATGTTATCCAGCTGTTAATACACAATGAGACAGCACATTGGCCTGCAAGTCTATTCTAATTATGCTAATTCTGGGAGCATGTGACTATAAATGGACCAAAGTGTGCTGTTGCCCAGGATTTAAAGGTGTTGATGATATCAGGTCAGTGCACAAGCAGAGTAATGACAGAGTAATGATCACTGCCAGTGATGACAGGGCACAGTGTGGTGTAGGGAGGTGAGCTGTCAGGCTGCAGAAACAGCATTCAGTGCAGACGTGGCTTCATAAATAGTAAAACTCTGTCATATGATGTGCAGCACTACCAGTACTTCAAAGAAAACTACATCCTGTACAATACTTTACCAGTGACTACAAACTGCAGAGTTATTTCCTATGGTTTGTTGTTTTTACTATTCAGAATAAAATGTCCCTTTTGTATCCAGGTCTTCCTGGGTGCCTTACTTTTAATGTACTCTGAACTCATCACATGATGGGCCACAGGGACCTTTATGCTTTTATTCTTTATGAAGTGAGACCATAATTCTGGAAAGGCCTGACTACAGCAGCCATATCAACATGGAACATGTGGAAAATAAGTGAATATTGCCTAGAGGTAATAAAGCTGCTTCTACTTAGTCTGAATGTACTTTGAGAGGTGCCAGGTGTCCCAAGGAATACGGGAAGATAGAACTAAGTCTTTCAGTGTCTGATAAGTGTCTGCTTTGTTTGAGCTGGCTTCAGGAAAGACTTTTATGAGACAGTTTTCTCTTGTAGTTTTTTCAGTAATTTTTTTAACTTTGGCCTGGTTTTCAAGATGCAGTCCTTGGCAACATCCTCTCTATGCAAGTCAGAATAGGTGGAAGTGAAGAAAGCGGGTGACAGAGAAGTCTGTAGACAGTAGTCTCTAGATAAACCTTGGACTTGGAGGTTTTGTAGGACAGCCACATGCTTTTCTGTATGCTGTGTATGTTGACCTTTCCTCTTGCCCAGACCCAGGGCTACAACTCAGTAAAACAGGAAAACAAGTAAACAGGCATAGTGTGACAGTGACTGTCAAAGGGGTGCTGTCAGGGGAAGTTCAAATTGGACGTCAGGATTCAGGAAACATCTGGACATTGCTCTTAGTCATATGGTTTAGTTTCAGGTAGTCCTGCAAGGTGCATGGAGTTGGATGTGATGATCCTGATGGATCCAACTGGAGAGATTTTGTGATTCTGTGTGACACACCATATGTAAAATATGGTCAAATATCACATACGTGCCTTGTAGCATAGACATAGATGGAACATTCAGCATGGGGTATCTCTGCAGTTGCAATCACTGGCAGAGTGGGTGTAATTTGAGTTTAATGTGTGGCTTACAGGACCTAAAATTAGGAAGTAGAAAATACTTAAAAGAGTTGTGTGACTCACAACCTATTCCTTGTTCTATCCTCCTACCTTCAAGACAGTATGAAATCTCTGCAGTCCTCCATTCAAATACTTAGATTTACCCCAGTGTTTAAAATCATTAGAGATGAATTTTGCTTTTATATGAGGGCCAGAGGACTATATATCATCCCAGGGATTGAGGAGCCTGTCATTTTTTTTTTTTTGTTACTTGGAGGTGTAATTACTGTAATGTAATATCTACTTGAGAAAGGAAATTAAACTCTCAAGAACAAATTAGCTAATTTCGCATTGCGGGTATGATTTTTTTAAAAAAGGTTGTCTAGAGCTGAGTCCAGTTTCTTAAAATAAGCATTGTCTTATGCTATAAAATAGCCTGTTCTCATGGTGTCAGCAGTTTCTGGAAGACCACTGGTGGAATGGATGAGTGCCATATCTCTTGTGGATCAAACACTGGTCTTTGGAGCTCTACAAGGAGTGTAGTCTTTGATGGGATAACTGCATAAAGTTCTCCTAGTCAGGAGATCAGACTTGAAAGTTGTAGTGGCTCCTTTTGGTCTTCCAGCCTATTGTGGTTTTTACAATGGCAATAGTCTCATACAGCAATGAGAAACTTTAGGATGGCTACTGACAGATGCTGTAAAAGTGCTCTTTATATCTGACTGTTGCAGGAAAGAATACCTGCTGAAATTTATTTGCTATGTCCTTGAACAACATTGAATTCTCCAGATTAGGTGGTGCCTGTGGTGCAAACCTATTCATTTTGCTAATGAGACAGAGGAGGAAGATAAAGATTTAAAAAATGCCTGGCATCATATTTTATTAGTCACCCAATATAATTATTGACAGGGATCGAGGATCTTAAGTTCCAGAAAAGGACTACTTATTATCTTAACACTCTTGAGATGCATTAAACACATTTGAATTTAATTAGAAAGGAGTATCCATGATTTAAGAATAAATCTTGCACCTATTAATTTTAGAAATTAAGATGATTAATTTCCTTTAAAATTTCTAGCATTTTGGATAAAAGTCCTTCATAAAAAGTGCATGGCTTACTTTCAAAGACTAAATTTATGCAATGTGATTTTGTCACCCAGACTGAAAAACGGTTGTACTTTAATACTGGGTAGATTTTTGAAATGCCTTCCATGTGGTATTTAACAGTACAGTCATCTTAGTCATGATGAGTCAGGTACTGAATTTAAGAGAGAAAAAAATAAAATTATTTAACTTCTACCAAAAATAGTGGGTTTTTTATTTCACAGTGCAACCTATCATCTTCAAAAACTGTAAAATTCCATTTCTTGAAACTATATAACTAATAAAAAATAGCTTAAGAATAGTTCAGACTGAGCACAGATGGTCCAGCAGATTCATGGTTTCATTTTTTTTAAGGGACAATAAGTACAGCCATGTTAACTAGTCAGGAACAGATAATATGGGTGGAAATTTGTAGTTTCATAATTTATAATACACCTAGTGCCTGGTCACATCTTTTAGAATCAATAGGAGGTTGGCAGAGTGAGATGTCTAATGAAAGATGTTGACTGTCCTGCAAATCAAAAGAGAATATTCCAAAAAGACAGAGACACAATGGAAGGGAAAGGATCAGCAATGTTTGGAGAGAAAGCACACATGTAGTGATGGGTGAGATTCTATAGCCTGTGTGGTATGTTATGTAGAGGTAACACAGTGCCATGTTCTCAACAAACCAAAGTAGAACAGGGCCTGGAGTCATTTACAATGGTACCATGTAGGCACTTCAAGAGTGAGAACTAAACAGAGACTGAAGAGAAAACACAGGAGTGAAGAAACCACCTGTGCTGGAAGAACAGAAAAATCATTTGTGACACTTTGGTTTCAGGGACATATGCTGGTGTTATTATTCAGCCAGAACATTGAAGCTTCTAATGATTATTTGCTAACACAAATAGTATTGACTTCACTCTCACACAATTCTTTTAGATCCATTGTGGTGTTGCCATGGAACCAATCCATGATATTGGAAAGCTCATATTCCATAAGGGCAAACATAACACTTGCAACCAGTAAAATAACTATTATATGTACTTAGTACATCAGGAAGTTGCCAAAGATGAGAAAAAATATCAGAAAAACTGGTTTTGATTTAGAAAAAACAAACCAGAGATGGAAATTACATTTTTTTAAAGGATGTAGTTATTCTGGTTGACAAGCCATTGCTAATGCTACTGGCAGATGACACAAAGACATTGGCAAATACTGGAAATAAGGGTGGTCAATTACAAAGATGAATTAATCATACAGTGCAATCTGAAATGTTTGGGAAGCAGAAAACAAAAGAGACTTGAATTCAATCAAATTGCCATGAATGAACCAGGAACAAGGGATTGAGGTCCTATCTACAGAACCAGAGCTGTACCTGGAGGACAGTGATTCAGAATAGAAATTACAGATTGGTGCTGGTTGACACAAGTGAAGTTCAGAGGTAGCCACTAATTTCTACGTCAAGGAAATGTTTGCTATAGCATTTGGATTGAAATGTCCCTAAAACTGGCTTTAATCTGTGTAAGAAAATAAAGGGACATGGCAATCAAACCCACCAGGAAGCATTTTACTTACATCCAGACCTCTGATAGCAGGAGGAGATGAGTAGACACAAGTATCTTCAACTGTGCATTCAATTTACTTCTGGGAAATAATCATGTTTTTCATCTCTGAATCTGTGTCCTGTATTCCTCGGTAATAACTAAAATGGTCTATAATAGCAGAAAATAAGGAGGTGATTTTACATCTGTTTATAGAATTGCTGAAATTGAGCCTAGAGTAGTTCTTTCACCTGCGTTTTAATAGGTGTGTTAAAAGTTTGGAGAGAATTCAGACATGAAAGAAAAAAAATTGAGTTCATGGTTGAAAAAAATCTTTATGGAGCAAATTTACTAAAAGTAGATCTCTTTAACTGACTGTAAAGGAGATTTTGGGGTGACTTGTGATTAGCAGGAATTAAATATTGAATACACCATAAAGAGAAGTAGTGAGTTTTCATTCTTTTCATCCATCTATCCATCCACACTAGTTGAACATCCTTCAGAGCCTGACAGAATCTAATACTAAGTTCTGGGCTCAAAACATGCATAGACTGGTGAAAGGGAGGCTTTTGCATGTGTGTGTATGTGTGTTTGTATTGTTTTTCTTGATGGTTTGGTTTTGATTCCTCAACTCTGTAACAATATTGATGCTGGCAGTAGTTTAGGAGTTTTACCAATAAATACCTACTTGAAAAATCAGCCAAATCAGCCATGGATTCACAACATGGAGCAGATGTCCTGAATATTCCCTTTTATCTCATTCCTAACCAAGCTTAAGCTGCAATGTGGTGAGTTTTTTGTTTTGATTTGTTTTTTTTTTCTTTCCTGTTTTGTTTTGTTGTTTTGATTTGAGGACTGCTTCGAATGCTCACAGTGGGGCATGAAAGACAGTTAAATGTGAATGGAAGCAAAATGAGCTTTCAATCACTTTATGCTGCCTAGATATAGAACTGAAACTGTTCTAGCTTCATGACATGACTTATTCTTTACCTGACAACACTGAGGTCCTGCAGAGTTTATGCCTCTGACTAATAAACTCTGCAGGTTTTCTGACTCTAGGCTCCTATCAGTGAAGCAAACTTCGGTTCCTTGTTATTGAAAGCAATATCACTAAACTTTCTAAAAGTGGACCAAGCTCTAATTTAGAAGTAGTGCAGATGTTTTACCTTAAACATCAATTTCAAAAGCTTGTTCAATTACTTTGACTGGGCTTTTTTCTCCTTTTTTGGGGGAGTATATATTCATCAATATATTTATGACTATATATATAAAACCCAGTGAGTCTACACTGAACTAGTTTATATCCATTTCTTTTTTGCACCAACATTATAATTTTAAATTTAGATTTCTTTTCCTTGTCTGTTTGAAAAAAATAAAGTATATTATTATATATATTATGCTATAGTACAGCATTTATCTGGGGAGTTATTGTTGCTGGGTTGACAGAATAAAGATACAGGCTGGAAGTATTTGGAACAAAAAAGAATCATGCTACTTTTTTGTTCTAAAAAAAGCAAAGAAAGAAAAAGTAGAAGTTATGAATAGAAATGAAATGTCAGTCAGCAATATTTCAAGTTGAATCCAGATCCAAGACTGACTGAGCTGAATTTCTCAAGTTATGTTGCGTTTCTTGCTATGTTTTAACATACAAAATATACTGAAATAATAATCCAATAAATAATCCTAATTTATAATAATTAAAAATTACAAGAGCATAACATTTCTTTTACATAATCAAGTTATTTTAACTTTTTAACCTTTTTTAATGTCTTTCATAACTGGCTTTGGAGTATGTAAAGTGCTGGATATCATTTGTGGCGTGTGTTTACCATAAGTTCTCTTTAAAATAAATGGTCATTCTTGGCAACATACTAAATTGGGCTTTGGGCTTTGGGCTTCAATCCAACCAATTTTTAGGCAATATTCTGAATGTAAGCATGTAAGTATCATATTAACTGAGAAAATAACTTCCTATTTTCTATTTATTCCAAGCTGTATTTGGTTCAATGATGACTTGAAAAGAAGGCATCACCTATTCAATTGCTTCAACATAAATTTTGATTTAAAGTCATGGTGCCAAATTCACATTCACAGTTAAAGAGAGTGATTTAAAATCCATTCGCAAATTCTGAGGGAACCTTTCTAGTGAAATGGTTCCAGCTTTAGAAACTTCCATTTCAGACAATTCGACTGAATTTTCTTAGCTTGAATATCCCAACACTTTTTTAGGAAATCTCAAAGGCAACACTGTACACATAAAACCTTCCTTGGGGAATGAGAGTTCCAGACACTAGGTAATCCTGAAGCTGAAAAATACTTTTAAAACTAGGCCAAAAAGGAATAAACTAGCAAAATCTCATAAATCTTCTCAATTTTGATGCTGCAGGGTTAGGCACCACTAAATGTAAGTTTAATAGTAGTATGATTTTCATGATCGTTTTTGTGTGTGTATATGTGTACATTACCAGTGTGAGAAAGTGTTCTATGTACACCTAAACCATGTATAGCTTACACCTAGGCCAGGATCCTTTGGGTTACTTAGGTCTTAGGAGTGGCTGAGGACTGTCCCTCCAGCACTGTCTTGTTTTGTCTGAAATATTGATGAAAAACATCTAGAGGTCTTTTAACCACTCTCTGGTGCAAGGTACCTCAGACTTGATTTGTGAATTTTTCTCCTGGTATGCTTCAAAATATTACTTTTGTACTTCCATCAGAAATCAATAGATGCATCAGTCAGCCTTTCACCAGTTTGTAAGAGCTCCCTGCTCTAGAGTGAATTTCCTTTGATATAAATAGATTTTGCTGTGGTGGCTGCTGTGACCTTCCTTTGTGATGTAGACACCTCAGAACAGAGCAATAACTTCTGCCCAAGAAAGGATCGAAAGTATTTCCACCCCTTCCCTGCCTTTTCTGCAAATATAAATGTGTATCATGTTTTTGATGATTCATCCGCTAGAAAAGGAAAAAAGAACCTGCCAGTCCACAGAATGAGACAAATAACACTCTGTTATATCTTCCTCAGGTTAATTTCAAATTCAATAGATTAAAAAGAAAACATACAGCCACGTGGAAATGGGTTCAGTGCTTCTAAATCTTAGTTTTAATTTCTATAACAGCTACAAAAATACAGCTCACTTTCTTACATCCTTCCAATGTTCAACATCTTTTCAGATAAAGTTAGAAATGCATGAAATACTTGGTGCCTTTCTTCAACTCTCAGACCTCCTCTGAAACCCTTAGTTTCAGATTCCATGAGCTCTTCCTGGGCAATTAGTGAATCATTTCCCGGGTACCTCAGGAAGTGAACTTCACCTCAGGCCAAGATTCCTAACCAACAGGCAGTGGGCATTGGTATGCACTGGCAGGGATTCCCTAAGAGCCTACAGGGTCCCTGCCTTAAGTTCTTTCTCTGACTTCTAACCATAGCTTTTGCCTCTTCTTTCCCAGACTGCTTTGCTCTGCCATCTGCTCCTTGTGGGTCATCTTTGTGTGTGGATCAACTTCCTGCTTGCCTGTGGCCTGAACCCCAACCATGCTACTCCTTTGTTTTGGTATTAATATGTATGACTGAATATATTGATTGCTGTCTAAATCTCTGGTCGCCTCAGTTCTTAGATCTGATTTGTTTTGGCTACAACACTTCTGCCTTCACCAGAAATCCAGTGAAGGCCTAACACTGCATTCCTTACACCCTGGCTGTAATGCCATTATAATTTATTGTGCATGTGTTTTATACGAGATCATGAAAGCTGGGAACCTGTCTATACCAATATTTCTATATGCTGCTCTGAGTGAATTTGGTTTCCCTGGGGTCAGGTTCTCGCATACCAGACACTTGTCTGCTCTTTCCAGCTGTGTTGTTAAAAAAGAAGATGCTGCTTCTACCTGTAAACCCCGCCTGCAGTTACACTGTTCAATCTGGAGCAGCTCCTGAGCAGAGAACAGCACCAGCTGCTCTCACAAACCCAGGTCTTGCATCAAATTCCTCTTGGCAGCTATAGATACTTTCCCCACTCTCAGCATCTGAAAAGGAGATTGAAGTTAAGTGGGAATAGGAATAATAACAGATGAGGAAAAAAATCTATCAAACAGAATCTAGTGCTGTGCAGGGAATAGCTGTAAAGTAGGACAGCTTTTCCCAAAAAGCAGCTCAAAAAGACTGTGCTTCCTGTTCCTTCTGATCTGTTTTTGATGGTCTTCTCCCACTGCTGCAGCCTTAGTGAATACCTAAAGTCTCCCCTCGTTGAGCAGCGGGTTTTGGGAGGAGAGAGAGTGGGCACATTTCTGTCCTCTCACAGCCACGGCGTGATTCTGCCTGCAAATACTTTGTCTGTATCTTCACAACTATCAAAAGTTCAAGGGTGGAACCGTGGCCATGCTGAAGCTGCAGGAAGTTCTGCATCCATTCAGAAGTACACCAAATACATCAGTCAAAGATTACTTTTGCTAACTCTAAAATTTAATAAATACTCCACAATCTGCTCTTAACCAAGAAAATGGACCAGAGGCTGAGGAGTGAATATAATCTGCGGTGGTTTAGTTTTCTTGATTTATAAAGAAGCCTTTATAGTGTGATGGGTGTTGGGACAAGTATAAATATGGGGAGGCATGGCAGGTTGATCACATTATCAGGATTATAAGTGGCATTGACATATCAATAGACGTAAATAGGCAGATAATGATGATCGTTTATTTGGAAACTTCTTTAGAATAATAATAATACTCATTTGAATTGAAAGAAATGTTTGATTGGTAAAACCACAATCTATATTTTACAGTGTGTCCTAGATTAATAGTCTTTTGAGGGTGTTTAGAGAATTGAGCGACTTGCAAACTCAAAGACTGTCCGTGCCTGCAGAGGGAACAGGGAACAACAGCAGGGTGATTGCCGCAGCTCTCGGGCAAAGACCACCACAGCAGAATCACTCAAGGGCAGGGAACTGCTCCGGGGCAGGGGAAGCGGAGCACGGGATGTGCCTCCTGTGCCCCCTCCTTGGGGCAGCGCTTCCCTCTCCCACCTCCCCGATCCCTGAGCCCAGGGGGCTCCGCCTGTCCCTGCCGGCCACAAACAGGACGAGAGAACAGCCTTAAACTCCGCCAGGGGAGGTTCGGGTTGGACACCGGGAGGAATTCCTTCTGAGAAAGGGTGATTGCACACTGGAATGGGCTGCCAAGGGAGCTGCTGGAGTCACCGCCCAGGAGGTGTGTCAGGAGAGCCTGGAGGCGGCACTCGGTGCCGCGNCCCCCCCCGCCCCTCTGGCCACGCCCCTTCCAATGGCCCAGCCCCTTTATCATTGGCCACGCCCCCGAACTGGGTCCGCGCGACCGTCTCTCGGGTTACGCCCCGCCCCTCCCCGCACTGGCCTCGCCCATCACTCCGCCC
>WBMV01016667.1:3746224-3773996 GCA_013396655.1 Campylorhamphus procurvoides | reverse complement strand
CGGGACCCCGGCCCCGGGGCAGTCCCGCTGTCCCGACCTGCCCCTGCCCGCAGTGCCCGGTGCCTGCCCCTCCCCGGTGGGCTGGAGGGTCCCGGTGCCGGCCCCCGGCTGGGTTTTCCTCTCCCTGTGCTCCCAGCGCAAAGGGAAGGTGCTGTGTGCCCGCACGGGGCATGGCTGCGCTCCACGGAGCGCTCTCGGAACAGGTAACAGGGCAGCAACCTCCTGAACAGTGTTCAGCCTCGAGAGGAGGAGAAGGAGAGGGGCCTCATTAATCTGCATAAATATCTAAAAGGGGGTGCCGAGGGGATGGATCAGGCTCTGCTCGGTCGTGCCGAGCCACAGGACAAGAGGCCGAGGGCAGAAAGTGATGCACAGGAAGTTCCACCTGAACGTGAGGAAGAACTTCACTGTGCAGTGACCGAGCACTGGGACAGATTGACCGGAGAGGTTGTGGAGCCTCCCTCCCTGGGGATATCCAAGAGCTGTCTGGACATAATCCTGTGCCATGTGCTCTAGGACGACCCTGCTCAAGCAGGGAGGTTGGATGAAGTGACCCACTGTAACCCCTTTCAACCCGTCCCATTCTGTGGACACGACACCTCAGCCCTCAGGTGCAACCTTGTTCCCATCAGGTGCATATGGGATTTCGTGTTAGCACGTTGTGATGCTGGGATCCTCCTGCCTTGTTGCTCTGTCTCCAGCAGCTGTGTGTAACCTTCATGTTCTCCCTGGCCCCTCATGCCCGGTGCTCTCCCAGCAGAGCCGTTTGGNCGCCATTGCGCGCGGGGGCCGCGGGACTATGAAGGATGGAAGCGGACGAGGTGACGATCCGGGAGCAGAACTTCCACAGCCAAGTGCGGGAGTACACGGTAGGGCCCTGCGCTCCCCGCCCCGCCCCNGAGGTTGTGGAGCCTCCCTCCCTGGGGATATCCAAGAGCTGTCTGGACATAATCCTGTGCCATGTGCTCTCGGACGACCCTGCTCAAGCAGGGAGGTTGGATGAAGTGACCCACTGTAACCCCTTTCAACCCGTCCCATTCTGTGGACACCTCAGCCCTCAGGTGCAGCCTTGTTCCCATCAGGTGCATATGGGATTTCGTGTTAGCACGTTGTGATGCTGGGATCCTCCTGCCTTGTTGCTCTGTCTCCAGCAGCTGTGTGTAACCTTCATGTTCTCCCTGGCCCCTCATGCCCGGTGCTCTCCCAGCAGAGCCGTTTGGAGCAGGCAGGTGCAGCACTGCATCCTGCATGGAGATGGAGAGAGCAGTTGTGGTTTCCTCTCTGACTGCCTCATAATTGTTTTCAGGACTGTTCAGAGCTGGTGGAGGTGTTTTGATGGGGCTCCTGTCTCTCCTGCTTCAATTCAAGGAAGGAAGTACATGCTGCAAACAGCAGACATGCTGTGTTATCTCCTGTGCACGTGGTGTCCCGGCTCAGCTGGAGACTTGTGTTCTCTTTTGTGGTCACTGCTGTCTAAGAAAAAATGCATTTCTTGAATTAAAATATGATTTCATAATTTACCTTCTAAGTATTTTGCAGCGACATTGGGAGACGAAAATACCCCTGTTAACTGATGTGTTGTGGGCTTTTGGCTAGGTAATTTGGTAACAGTGACTTGCTTGGATCTCTAGAGTGTTAATTCCTTTTCTGCATTTTGCAAATTGATCTTAAGACCTACTTTCTTTTGGTGAAGTGTTCTCTTTCTGAGATGTTTTCTTCTGAAGAGTGCAAAACAAGCCTGTAAGAAGAGAACTGTTGTTTTAGGAGATTTTTTGGACTTTCTCTTTTTTGGAAGTGGATGTAGCGTATGCCGTGGAAGCTATGACTAGTAGAGGGGAATAAAAAGTAAAATACTTCTTTGCAAAGAAGGCTTTAAGCATTATCTTAATCACCTTTGTGGTATGAAAATATTGGTGTAGGCACAAATTGTCTGTCTGTTTTTCTGTTTGTATTTGTGTGCTAATTATTTCCTACTTCTTTCCACCAGAATCTTGTTCTGCTAAATTGTATGCTACGTATTGTGCTTTTGTATCTGGTAGGATGCACAGATTTGGAGTCTGAAGGAACTGTGTGCAGTCTCTCCGGGTGCTGTTACAAATAGTGAAGGTCTATTAAATTCTTAAAGAACTTTCTCATCTGTACTGCATCTGCTTCTCTAAAGCTTTTTCAGCCCGTGTAGAGCAGCTGGTAACTTCCTATTGGTCTAGTCATGTAAGAAATCATATAAGGCATCAGTAACTCATATTTTAGAGCTGCAGAGTTGTTTTGTTTGGACAGTGGAGGCAGAATATTCTTTCTCTTGGAACTTTGATCTTTACATTAATCACAAGCCACCTTTGTTTTTGTTTAATCAGTGGGAATAATAATAACAATTTTGCCTTTTAAATAAGGCATTGGTACAGTTGTGATCTAGCCTTTAATTTATGTTGGAAGACCACAGGATTTTATGAGTGCATAAAGTGCTGCCACCCCCAGCTGGGCATGCAGCCTCTCATGGCTCCTGCAGAGCATATTATGAGTGCACTTGTGGTTAGCCTGAGCATGATGGAGCACACCGAGTATGCTCCTTACATGTACAATTGTGTTAACGTCCTCTCCTAACCATTCCTGCCCTTGCTGCTCCTGAAGTTATGTGGTGAATAAAATTTCTTTAAATATGCAAATAGACAGCTGTTGTGTGGGTAGTGGGTATGATCATCAGCCCCTCAGCTGGAGGAGGGAACATCCTCCACTCTGACATATGCACAAAACCTTGATTCCAGCTGCAGGTGGTCTGGGGGCAGTGGAGCAGCTAATAGAAAGATTTTATATTACAAGGAGTGGTGGCTTTAAATTGCAATAGGGTAGGTTTAGCGTAGTTATTAGGAAGTAGTACTTTACTATGGGGGTGGTAAGGTACTAGAACAGGATATGTAGAGAGGTTGTGGATGCCCCATTTCTGGCAGTGTTCAAGGCCATGTTGTATGAGGCTTTGAGCAACGTGATCTAGTGGAAGGTGTCCCTGCCCATAGCAGGGAGTTGGGACTAGATGTTCTTTAAGGTCCCTTCCAACCCAAACCATTCCTTAATTCTGTGTTTGTTGTTTAATATTACAGTGGAGGAAACCTGTATATGCCTGTAAGGAGCAAGACCAATTTATGTAATCTGGTAGTAGTGTCTTTGGAGAGCTACTTGTGTGATAGTCTTCACTGGAAGCTTAAATGATACATTCATGAGAGAAGAGAAGTCAAAGTAAGCTGATGTAGTTGAAAAGAAAATCCTTTTCACTTTTCTCTTAGAAATTCTCCTTGAATACATGCAGAATTTCTAGATTGTCGTTTTTGATGAAGTCCTAAGGGCACACTAAACTTAGCTTCAGAGTAATGCTTCATTTTTGTTTCATCTGTTCTCTGAACTGGCAAGCTACAAAGTTTTCCATAAAGTTGTGTAACATAAAAGAAATTCAGCGCTTGTTATCCTTCTGCTGGTGGTGCCTGTCTCTTTCTGCAGGTGCCAGCTCCTGCTAATTCCATCTTCAAAAGACAAATATTTCTGACACATGTTTATAGATTGAGCAAGGGGTAGGGAAAGACTATTTTTTAAAAAATAAATCCCTCATCTGCTTTTGAGGTGACTCAGTGGTTTAATGCTTAATTTAACTCAGGCCTGTTCGCTCTTGACCTCATTTGGAGTGTCTGTATGGTACCTGTTTTTTTCAAGAGGGTTCCTGTTTGCAATAAAATCATCTGCCTTGTATTTTGCTGCTTCATGAGGATGATCTTTAATGCTAGAAGGTGGTTAACTCCCTAGTCTAGTTTCAGCATAGCTCTTCAGTGTGAATCTGCTGTGTAGAGGGTCTGTTGTTTCAAACAGTTTTTGAAAACATCCAGACCTTCAGACTTATCTGAACTTTAAAATTCAGATGCAGTTGAAGTAAACGTGGGGATTGTGAATTGATGACCCAGTGTAAGAGACGTGGCACGGCCATGAGTTTTCGCAAAGTCAGTGAGAGCCTTGACTTCAACAAAGCCAGAGTCATACTCTCTTCTGGCTAAAAGAGGCATCTTTCTGAAAAGCAGCTGTAGTTGATGGCAAAATATAGAAGAAGGTTTGTGTTCTGTACTTGATTAGCATTTGTATGAAAGAGTTGTAAAGGCTGGACGATGATCTGTGCTGGTCTGATATGATCTGTTACTTTGTACACTTAGTTTGCCTTTGTTGGTCCTTCAGATTAATTTATAGTTTGCTGAGATCTTGCACATCCGTGGAGGATATTTGAGCTTTTAGGGACCTGCTTTTCCCTTGTGTCCTGTTATTATGTCTGTTTATAAAGTGTTCCATTTTCTGCCGGTGTTGTTGTGAACTGTTTATTTCAAATGTAAATTGAGTAAGTGCAATGGTTCAGTCTCTGTGGTCCCCTGGGTTTACTTTTTAGAATATTCTTACATGACTTTTTTCCAGTTTGTCTTCTATTCTGCATTATTAGTTTGTACTTTTAAAATGTAGATCTGCTTTTTTTGTTGTTATTTTTCCACTTACGAAATGTAGGATTTTGAGTTTCTAAAAATATACATGTACACTTAGTTATGAGTTTTCCCTGGCAAAATAGTTATGAGGTTTCCCTGGCTTGCATTTGTAGTGTGGGGAAAACTGGAAGAACATAGTTTTGTGACCATGGAATTATTAGTAGAAAGCTTAAGAATAAATATAGTATATTTGGAAATTAGTTTATTATATTAAATATGTTGTGAAAAAAATCAGCCCAGGTAGAATAAGTTTGAATACAAAAGTGCTGTTATAACTCTTAAGTTCTTCATGCAAGTCCAGGTGGATGTTGAAACTGGTGTAATGTGTAGTTTTATGTTAAATGTCGGATGCTTGCGTTTGGAGGACTAAATGTTTTCAGGCTTCAGATGCTAAATATTCTGAGAAACTTAATTTTATGTTTCTTAATGCAATTTCCTCTACCAGAAGGCCTTTTTTTAACTGCACAATTTTAAATTATTGCTTTTTTCCTTTTTTCTTTTTTTTTTTGTAGGTGATAAGATTGTTGGTTTATGTGTGTCAATCTGAATCTAAAAATAATTCCTAGTAGTTTAGAAAGGCCTTTTTAGGTAGTTGCAACTGTCTCGGGTCTTAGATTTTTGTTGTTGTTGTTTCCAATTTCACACAAATGCCACTGGCTTTATTTTCTTCTCTGATTTCTTTTTGTACCTTTTGACATCTTGTCCTGTTTTGAGGTAACTGGTCTTCATGATTCTTCTATATGGACTAGTGCAGTGTGGCTGCTGCTGGCATTTGTCCCTTGTAGGTCTGTGAAATGAGAAAGCATCGTACTCCTGTTGGTCGTGTGCTCTTGTTCCTGACCAGTTCTGCTTCCTTAAAAGATTGTGATCCTTGCAGACCCTTTTTCATGCCAGAAGTGATGATATTCTGAAAGTGTGCCAGGAAGAAAATGCTGATTAGAAGCGTGGGTGATTTTTAAGAACAAACTTATTACAAATACTGAAATGTTTTTGTTTGAATGCTTATGCAGGTTTATTTTTTTATTCAGGATAGTGGATGTCTTTCAATTATTTTATCCATACATTGAAAACTTGAGAACTAGTTTGTGCCTTAAGTGACTTCTTGTATCTCAAAAATAAAATTTTCCTGTGTTTCTCAGTATTACTTCCTTTTATTATTTCTCAAGTATTTTGGAAAAGATTTGTAACTGAATAAAGATTATTTATAGTAATGGCATGAGGTATAAAGCTGGAAGACTGATGCACATTTAACATAATTAAATATATAAAATGTTGGCATAATTCTGTTGTCTTAAAAATATACCTTTACTTGTAAACATGGGTAGTGTACTGAACTTTAAGAAGTGATGAGTCATTTTCTGGCTGCTGGTCCTGAGGATCAGCACTGTGGATCCATCTGGAATCAATAGGCATCTTCAAATACTTGGCGTAGACAAGTGGAGAGAGATACTTATTCCCAGAACAGAAACAGCTTTTGGAGAGTTCCTGTTTTTCTGTTTACATAAAATAAGCATGAAAGGCTGAAGTGTAAAAAAGTTGCAATTAGTTACAGTTCAAAATAATTCCCTTTCAGCTACTGGTGTGTTTCTTTGGGGTAGCAGCTGATCAGAAAGGTGGCACGTTTCATGGAAAGTACAGGCAGTTTAAGGTAATTTTACATTAAGGTGTAATTAGATTTGATAAAATCTAATGAAAATGAAAGAACTGACAGCAGACAAAACCAGCTATTCATTACAGGACCACAAACAAGCATATCCATCTTGGGTTTTGTTTGGGTAGCTGGGCATAGAGTAGAGGGACTGGATAAGATGCAGGATGTAACTGGGAGATCGGAGGGTTGTAATAACATCTGTCTTTGCTGTGATGGGGGATACTGAGTGTTACTGAATTTATTGGCACAAGACCCTCTGGAAAGAAGTGTTTTCAAAAATATTGAGGAGGGTTGAGTAGTGGGTGAAGAGGAGAGCAGAGCAGCAATGGAGATGGTGGTAATGTCAGAGTGGAGAGAGAAGCTGAAGCATGTTGCCGGTGAAGTTATGATAAGAAAGTCAGAATTCAGTTGTGGAGACATAGATGGAAATTTGGGCTAAGGAAGACTCTAAAAAAACTATTCCATTCCACATAAGCTTACTACTTTTATTTGAAGGTTATGTGAGTGATTTTATTATTTTTTAATGTTAAACTGAAGTGCCTTCTCCTTTCCTGTCTTTACCCTTCCCTATTTAATTTGGTATTTATTTATGTTTAGGAAGGCAGTGATAACTCTGGTTGATAAAGTTTCTACTCATGCCTCACTCTCTACTCCCTTCATGCCCTCCCTCTTACCTTGAAAACCAGACGCTTTCCTGTAAATATATGCTGTCAGTTGACTTCTTGGGAACATTCATGTGCAAGAATTTACAGAACTTAAAACACAGCAAGAGGAGAGAATTTAAAAGTCATGAATGTAGTTTGTTTGTATACATATAATAACTGACAGCCTCGGTTGTTGCATTAGTCCAGAAGGTGAGGGCGCAGACAGGTAGAGATGACCTGGGATAAGCTATTGCTCTATCCCCCAGATTAGACATTCATGTGACAAGGGAAGTTACTCCATACTTTCAGCAGCTTTGATCTGTGCTCTTTGGGGCCCAATTTACTCTCATAAAGGTGGTTGCAAAACTCATGTTGATGCTTCTTCAGCTTGTAGTTGAATATGCATGGTAGTGTTGCTCAGCTGCTTCCTACGCAGAGGCTTCTAGTTTCTTGATTAATTGGGTATGTTAAAAGTTGCTTCTAACTACCAGCAACATGGTTTCAAGTGAGAGCCCTGTGCTTTGTATTATTTTGTTATTTGAATACTTTAACTTTTGAAAATTTTGATGAACTATAAAATATTTTATAGATCTATGTTTCAGTTCCTCTATTTCCAAATGACATGTGTGCTCTGCAGCAGGTAGTTTGCACATTGATGGCATTGAAGTCTTGGATATGGCCCAGTTTAATATACAGAAGATAGAAGCAGTATATGTGTGTGGTATTTTTTTTCCCCTTTTCACCTTCTTGTCTTACAATGGTGTGGTTTCCAGGGTAAGCTTCATGATTGTCATTGAAACATGGCGCTTCACGGTTTTACTGTTGATTTGAAGGGCCTGTTTTTGCCTTGAGTATCCCATTTTTTCCATTATCTCACTGTAATTTCTGTTTTTAATGTTTTCATGGGAGGAGTTGATGCTGGTGTTTTTTAGTTGAATTTGACAATAGCAACATACCCAAAATATGTGCTGAGTTTCACTGTGGTAACTTATGTCCAGTAGAGAGTCTGTATAATTGGTGAGAATTATGAAAACATACAGGCACTGCAGTTTAAATACATTTGTGTTTTGGGAGTCTCACTTAAAAATGCTCCAGGATGTATGTGTGAGAAGATGAGGAAGAGTATTTTTATGTGTTAGCATGAGAAAATTCATTAGCTCTGTCATCTAAAATATGCATTTTGCCCTAAAAATTAATATTAGCCAGAGAAGCTGTCTTAAATTGTTTACTAGGTCTATATTAATGAGACTTTTGAGGTTATTTTTTCAGAAATGAATTTTTGATGGAATGACTCCCTAGTTTTAGTATAGCTGATTATTATGGCCTGGCTGTGCAATGTTGAGTGGTGCCTTCATTCAGGGACAGAATGTTAGCATGACTTAGGTTGGTGCTATTGGTGTTAATTCTAGAGAGTATTTTTAAAGGTTGCACTAATTCTGAAATATATTCTTTTTTTCTGATTTTAATGGCATTGCTGTAGCCTGTACAGGTCAAACAAAAGTGACTTGCTGTTCTTTTCTGAGGGGGTTTGAGTGTATTACTGGATATGGAATATGGAACTCTGATCAAAGGTATCTTGGGCTTATTACTAAGGGTCATGAAGGTGCCATAAAACTTTTTTCCTTTTACCTGCCGATATAAATACATTTGCATTAAGCACCTAAAAGGGAATGTAAAAGCTAACAAATTAATATATTGATTTGAATTCCTTCATTAGTTTGAAGTGGAGCTTTGCTGTTGGTGGAGTTCCTGTGAATGTAGTTTTAAGTGAATGACATATGGAAGCTACCTTTTGACAGGCTGTAGATACTGTTTTTTTATCTTCAGCATAGTTTTTAGCACATGGAATGTATTTTCTCATGTTTTTTGCTTTCTGTAGGATCCTGGAATCTTGCTACATGAACAACTCTAGGCACCCAGCCTATGAACCACTTATAATTTCTTGATGACTTAAGAACCAACAAAAAAAAAAAAAAAGTGGGTCAATCTCCTGCACAGGTTTTAAGCCAGGGAGGAATCCTGAGAGGTGACCATACATGTGGGGGAACCATAGATGTGGAGGGTCGTGTTCAAGAGCAAAATTAATTCGTAGTCATAGGACATATTTGACATTTTCTCCTGAGGTTGAATTTAGTGTGTCATGCCAAGCATATAGGGCTGGCTGCTTTAGAGTGAACTTAGTATAACCACGGAGCACAGAGTTTTTAGGAATAAATAGTATAACATTTTGAGAAAAATAAGATGTCCAGAGCAGATGATACAATGAGTGCAAAGGTCAAACTGAGAGCATAGTTGGAAGTTTTAATTTCTTTAGTGTGCTTAGTTTGTTATAGGTCACTTAGTGTTGACACATCCAAAATAGGTGGAACATCTTGTTTGTTTTTCAGATGTCAGTGGGATAATTGAGTTATTAGAAACAGACCAAGCAGAACTGCTTGTCTCCACCTGTATTTTCTTGCAGTTTATTCCTGCCATCCTTTATACAAGTAAACAAAAGCAGTTGCCAAGTGGGACAGTAAGAAGTGTTTTAGTTGCTGTGTGACATTTTAATGCACATTAAAATACTTCAGCAGCATGAGAGCCATAAGAGATGAGTGTATAGTGCTGTGTTCAGTTGTTCTCTATTACAGAGATTAAAACCCAGAAGTACAACACAACTATTTTCTGTATGTACTAATCACAGGCAAAACACTGACAGTTCCATTTTCAACACTTAAACATGTAAATAACTCTGATGTTACCCAGAGTGACTTCTGCCTTCTCTTTTCTCTGTGCTGTTTATTCTATTTAGGGAAAAAGGACACATCCTGTAAAGTAATGGCAAGAAGTGGAAATGTTTTTTGTTGTGCTTGTAGCCTTTTTTTGTGTGTATCATTTGCATAGAAATACTGGTGGATGTAATATCAGTAACTGTTTTTAATACTGACAGAATCATGTTATTTTAAAGTTATTTCCTTTCTTCCCTTGTTCCTTAGTTTTTTGTAGCTTCTTGATCTTTCATTTCATACATAGCATAGTTAAATGCAGTTCACTTCTTGTCTGTTTTGCTTCTCCAGGTTTTCTCTCCGTATTGTAGATGCTAGTATGCACTCAAGTGGGAGGAAATGATCACTTACCTGCTTTTGTGCTTTTTAAGTGAAAATGAGCATATGTTGAACCTGTGTTTCATGCTTGAAAGCATGTTAAATCAAAGAACATTACTAAGGTGTGTGACTGTTCTGTCAATGAGTTCTGTGGTCGTTCCTTACTGCTAAAAGTTGTTCTGTAAGATGCCTGGCTCTTTCATAGTGGGAGGACATCCCTGACACAGTCCTAGAGGGGCTTGTACTTAACACTAATACTTTTCAGCACATTCATAAATGAATTGGAGAAGGGTATAAATTATGGGATGACTAAGTTTGTAATGGTGCTTATGTATTCAGGACAGTAAAAAAAGGCTGACTGGATTCCGGGTTCTTGCTCAGGGTAGGGCCAGCTGTGGTGTCAGACTAGATTACTAGTGCTTAAAAACCTCTGGGGATGGAGATTGTACAACCTTGCTGGGCAACTGGTTTCACTGCTTGTCTCTCCTCATGGAGTGAATTTCTTCTTGCCTCCAGTCTCAACCTCCACCAACACCATGGTCAAGAGCTCAGCTCTGTCTTAATGACCTCCTCATAGGTAATGGCAAACTGCTGTCAGGAGCCTTGTTGTTCTCAGGCTGAACATGCTGAGGTCCTTCAGCCTGTCTGCACCAGGCAAGTGTTCCAGCCTCCTGACCATCTTGATCTTCCTGGCTGCAATTACCAACATCTTTCCTATACTGGAGGCTCAAAACCAGGCTCAGTGACTGCATGTGACAGGATGGATGCTGCCTGGCGAGAGATAGTTGCTTCCCGTGATTATTGGCTTTGCTTCATGTGATACAGCCTGGGATGCCCTTTGGAGTGCATGCGACCAGGGCACAGTGTTTGGGAAGTATTGAACAATTACTGGACAAGGTGCCTACATGCTTTTTTTTGTATAAACTATAGCTGTGCTTCCTGCACAACAGTGGGGAATAATTCCATGCTATATAAATAGAATCTGTTGATCTTCCTGTACATAAAAATGCAGCTTTTGATGCACACACACATGGATTACAGTTGTAAAAGATGGTTGAATCTTGTTTGTAGGAGGGGAAAACAGAGAATCTTACATATTTTCAGCGTAGTCTTTCTTAGCATGAAAGGGTGGCTCTAGCATTTGTAACAGAAAATTATGCTTTACTAATCTGAAGCATGAATTTCAGTGCCAAAGTTCTAAAGATCATCCACATGGACAAATTAGTGTCAGCTGATCCATAGGAATTGTCAGTGGGATAAATGCAACATAATTTGAATTAGTTCAGGCCCTTACTGCTTATGTTTAATGCCAGACCTTTCACAGTGCCAGTCCCTTAGAGACACATAGTTATGAACTGAAATGCATGCAGGTTATCTCCAGCTCCATTCTCAGAGGAGCTGAGAGCTGTGTGGTACAGATCCAAAAGTATGACTTGGATCATAGTTGGGTGTATTTGGATGAGAGATCCAAAAGCATGACACTGTGGAAGAGGTGGATACCAGATACCTACGAATGTAGTGCAGTGTGTCTCCAGAAGCAGCCTCTCTTAGTGTGTCTAGTTTATGATCTAAGCAGGAGCATAAAGTACTTCCTTTCCTGAATGAAGATTAAGAGCACCGGGGGAAGACAGGTTTCTTTTGCTTGTCCTACCAGAGATTGTATTTACTCCATGGGAAGAGCTGTGGATGAATAAGAAGCATGAAATTTGATGTGCCCCCTGTTAAAAGGGAGCCCCTTGTATGTGGCATAGAATCCATGTGTTGTTTCCAGTTTCTGAGTGGTGTGAAGGGGATACACACAAAAACCATTAAAAATTATTAAGAATTGCTTTGCTTGACTGTTTGGCTACAACCATATACAATTCTTGGACTCCTCTTAATTTCCTTTATATTCTGATCCATATGGTTAAACATGGACTGAGTTGTATTTCCCCTAAAAGGTGAAAACATGCCATCTTGCATTTAAAGTAGTTTCCCAGTCTAGCAATGGCAACAGATCCAGAACTACTTTGCCCCTCAAAGTTGGAATGAATTTCAGGAAATATATTTTAATATTGGAAGGTATTTTTTCTTTCTTTCTTTGTAAGTTAACACCATTGGGGGATGCCAGAATAAGAAATCCTTATTCACCACAATAGGGTACGTTCCTTGCACACTGTCTTGACTGTCTCCTCAAGTCTAACATATAAGAGTTTCATTTAAGCTCCATTGAAAAATCAGAGAAATTTGGTATCTGAGGAATATAGTTTGTCCTAGATTTGCTGTATTTGCAGCATCCTTAACTTTTGTCAGCTCTTAGTGTAGAGATGGGTGATGGCATAAACTACTGCTTTTTGGTTGGAAACAGCTTGCAAAATGTTTTCGATTTAAATCATATTCCAGTGTTGGCTCCAATACTGTCACATAGAGTAGTTTTTTGAAGAAAAGATGAAATTTAAAGAATAAAGCCTCCCCCTCCTGAAGATATTAATGCAGTTTTGATTATAGTGTTCTTTTTTTTTGAGTAGTGCCCTATTTCAGTATGACTACCTGTGTTTTTAATAAGTGATTAGAAATGAAAGCTGACAGATGATTTGGGGTACTATGAACATATGCATATGTGAATTTGGTCTCTTCCAAGGGTTTTTTAGGAAGGTCAAATCAGGAATTGTGTGAAGAACTGTATTTTCTGAAGTCACAGGCCTATTGACAGTGTTCCTTTTGCAAATGCCAAAGGGCTGTACCGAGGAAATGGCATTGAAAGGTATTTCTTAAACTCAGGTCAATGTGCCTTAGTAGAAGAGCTGTAAAGTGGCTAAGAAACTGGCTGTGCTCTGTTTTGGGAGGAAAAAAAAGCTACTATTCAGTTTCCTCAGGTATCAGTATTAAGAGCAATCTTGCTCCATTTAGATGAAAATGAATTAAACTACTCTGTTGTTAGCACAAACCCAGTTCTTTAGGAGATGCAGTCTCATAAAGTAGGGTGTAGAACATGGTTAGAAAGCACTCAGTTACCTCAAAGCAATAGATGTAGTATGACATTAAGGTGTGTTTTAATTTAAAACAAAAAAACCCAAAAAGGACACGGGGATAAACTTGAACTCTAACCCCATTTGCTACTGTAACTTGAGAGCTGCTCTGCTGGAAGCAGTCGGGCAGGACAGTGTTGATGGATCGAGTGATTGGAGGGTAGTGCTGAGTTACTCAGGTGAAGATAGTGAAGCCCTTTCAGCCCAGCAAGAAGGGCTTAACGCAGTTCTCTACAGCTGTAAGATTGTACCTGGAGTGCTGCACACAAACCCAGTCACTCATAATGGAGAAACATGACCTGAAACTAGAGCAGGTACAAACAAGGCTGGATTTCTTCCCCTGCCCCAGTTCAAAAATACCGTGAGACAAACAGCAGTATGAGAAGTAAGAGCCCAGGATTGCAGCATGACAGGACAGTGGAGCCTATTCTTTGGCTATCATGGGCAACACATTCCTTTTCCCCAGCTTAACTGAGTTCTGCTCTAAAAATAGTTAGGATGCTGACTTTAGCTATTCCGTTTAGATAGCTATTCAGAATGCATGGCTTGAAACAGTTCAGGATCAGAGGTTTCACTGAGTATACATTGAGACTGCAATAATATTTCTGAATTTGCTGTTTGATGGACTTTTAATTCATGAGTTCTATTTTGTTAAGATCCTAAACCTTTTACTTAGCATATTTTCCGTGTTTTCTTACCCATTGTTTTAAACTTATGTGAATTTTCAGTAATCAACAACATTATCAAACATTTACAAAGTTGTTCTCAATTCTGACAGAAACGGGATAATTACACTAAGATACATAGTTACCCCTTACTGCTGAGTTACAAAGTAGCTGTTATCTAAAACCAGAAATACAGCATTTGATAATTCATGTTACTGGACAGCTTTTATCTGATGTGCCCTCAAAATACCTCAGTTATCTCAGTGGTACCTTTTAACTACAGACCCACATTTTCATTTTAACCCTGCTATCACAGCCAGAATAAAGGTCGTCTGTTTTATTTGATGGTAAAAACCAGATTGCAGTAATTTTTATTCTTGTTTTAAATAAAATGAAGTAAAAAAATTAACTACATCTCTCTTTTACATTAGTATCGTGTTATTTGGAATGGACAGATTTTTAAGGCATTCACTGACCCTGTATATATGATACCTGATTTTAAAAAGTGAGTGCCTAAAATTAGATGTCTGTCTGTAGCCTTGGTCTAGTTTTCAGAGGAACTGGAAGCTCAGAGGATTCTCTTTCAGCACTGGCATTGCTTTTTCTGAGGCTGTCAGGATGAGCTCTGTCAGAGTACTCTGAAAACCCAAGGCTGTTCTCAGCTTCTTTTGTTCTTCCTGATTCAAAAATATACCAACTCTTAAAATGAAATCTTAATAACATTCTTTATAATTAGAATTATTTATTTAAAGAATTGAGTTCTTTGTCAAAACCTTTTCCTCTTTGAAGAATCCTCAGGAAAGCTGGAGTGGTGAGCTCTATTCAGATTAAATGTTTGGATTCAAAGATCTAGTTATGAAATTGAGTTTTCAGTATCTGTATTCTGGGTGTTGTTGCTGTGTGTTGAGTGCACAGAGAATGAGTTCAGTTGCTGCTTTCAGACCTACAGCACTGTCATACTTTTGGGAGGCACCAGAAGCGCCTTGCTCAGTCACTTGGCTATACCTTGTTTTTTAAAAATCTGAAATGTCTGACTACACAAGAGAAATAATACTCTTGGTTTATTTTTATCAGTATTTTTAAAAAAGTCTATCTTTCCTGAAAAATACATTCTTTCCTGCTCTGATTCTGCCGATTTAGATACAATATGCTTATTAAGATGCCAATTTTCCAGGGCTATCATCACTTTCTCTTTCGCTTTTTCCTTTCTCTTAGTGTAACTTTTCTGCTCCTGAATTTTTTAAGACAGTGAGTTCTTAAAGGCAAAATATCTGCAAATGATTGATTAAATAAATAGATCAGCTGTTGCTCAGTGAAGTTATTTTGCTGCACAGAAGATGCTTCCTTCTCCCTACGTTTCTGACTGAGTCATGTTTTTGATAGTATCAACACCCAGGATGAAGGAAACAGTGTTAAGCCACTGATGCCTCATTCAGGAGCAAATAAAATGAAGGCTTGGAGGGTTAAAAATGTCCTGCTGTTCGATTAATTTGATTAATGATTTCTGACATATTTGTAAGGATTTTGATCTTACCTTACTGATTGAAATTCCAATGCTATATCTTATAAACAAATTGATGTAAGTCACTCTGGGCTCAAGGTACCTTTGACCTAAATAAGCCACCAACCTTATGAGGAGGGAGATTGTGCTCCTGGCTCCTGACTGTAAAGAAAATATCATGTTTGATGAGCTTATGCTTGAACATCCACAGTAGGCACAAGAGTTTCTCTTGTGTATGTTGTCACCTGGAATTTGTCTGATCCAAGACATAATGGAAATAGTAAACATGTTTGTTTCTTTTCACACATATTGACAGCTTACTCCAATATAAATCTTCAAGAGCCCATTGTATAAGATACAGTTACCCTTAGGTTACATGTAAAGGGCATATAAGTGCGATAACTTTTGCAGCTCAAGTGGATTCCATCTTCAAAAAAACAACCCACTCCATGCACCCCTCCCCAAAAGAAAAAATCACACTGTAAATAAGACTTCTTTCTTAAAACTTGTTGACCATATCATTATCCAGTATCTGTTACTCTAATTAAACTGTTGTTATGCGTTTTATTTTCTATTAATATGATATAAAATGTAACAGTCTTGAAATTTGCATAAAATGCACTCATATTGATCTGAATTAAATTTTAAATTTTTGAGACTGGTTTTTCTGTTTATTTCCAGGAATTCTTCACAACCTAATAAATGCAATTTTTTGTTTTGTTTTCCAGATCTGTTTTCTCCTGTTTGCTGTTCTCTACATAGTTTCTTACTTCATAATCACAAGATACAAAAGGAAAGCAGGTAAGCATAGAATTGTTTTGTATACCCCAAAATAATTTTGTCTTTCAAGTGAGGAGGTGATTCTTTTTCTGTTTGTCTCCACAAGGAAAGCAGAACTAGACCTCTGACCAAAAATGTTTGCCAGGCTGCTGGTCTATAGCAGTGTGAACTGAAATGCTGCTGTTTTGCCTTCTCTCTGTTCTGGTTGTCCCTGATTCATGAGTTTCCAGGTCCTCCCTTGTCCCTGCTCTGGCACTTCTCAGGCCCTTCACTGTGCCATATGGGATCACTGAACAGGGCAGGGAGAGCACTGAAGTGTCTCAGAAGAGGATCAGTCAGTGAGTGCTGTCATTGTCACTCTGTGATTCAGTGGGAGTGGCTGCCTGTGGAGGGCCACAGTCACTGGTTATGTTGTGGCTCTGTGGCAGCCTAAATTTTAACTTTTTTGAAAGTGGTTAATGTTAAGTAGATGCTTCTGCCTCCCTTGCCTTTAGATCCTGTTGCTCTCCTTTCACATCAGCTTTGCCAGAATAAGTATTTTCAGCTGTGTTTGCCACCAAAATCAAATTTGCAGCTTTAGCTGGTAAAGTAAGACATTGCCAGTGATGCAGAAGGGAAGTAGCATATTTCTTCTAAAAGTCCTGCTTTGCTCAGGTAAATTATTTGAGTGTTCTTAACCTTATAACTTCCCCACTGAAGTCTTGTTCCTTGAGATAATGCCGTCACTTTTTTTTCTTCTGAAACTAGGCTGTAGGAAGCCCCTTCATTTTCCTCTATTTTTTCTAAAGACAATAGGATAAAAAGCCATATAAAATGTCAGGATCTTTGACTCTTGACAGCTTACCTGGGACCTTGGTGCTCGCTAAGTCAGTCATGCTGTAGAAACATCCTTGTGCGTGATGATCTTGGCACTTTGAACTTGAATGGAAACTTTATTGGGCTCTAGTGACCTGTGTTATGATAGAGCTGCTTTCATAGATAGATTCATGTTTTAAAAAGTAAACTCTTCATGAAATTTAATACCTTAAGAAAAAAGTGCATCTCTTTAAAGATTGGAAGCAAGACTGATATCTTCTGTTCCCAATATGTATTTTGGATGCTACAAAGCTGCTACCATTTGGAGGTAGAGAAAAACAGGAAGGGGAAACTGGTTTGGCAAACACTGTTGAATGCAAAGACACTTTTACTACCTTTTTCTGGCACTTAGTCTCCTCAGCCAGGAAGAGGAACTGCTCTGCAGCTGTCTTTCTGAAAGCTTTGTGAGCATTTAGATAGACAAACTTTGCAGCCTGCTAGGATCTTCCTGATGAGTTAACACATCTGGAATAATTTGAGAACAAATTGTTCACAATTTGTTTCTCCAACAAATTCTCTAGCCAAAATGATTCATAAGACACTTTGACTTAGTCTCTCAAAATACCATGAGCTCATAGAAAAACCCCAAGAACCCCATGTGCTTTCATAGAAGAATTTCAAAATAGTATGATGTTAGTTATTACATATTTATTTAAAGTGCGTGCATGACTCTTCAATACATAAACCAACTTTATTTATTCTTAGATTTAAAATAAATTTGATTTACCTCTTATGGAAAACCTGACAAAAGCAAGAAAGCTGAGTGTAAAATGATTTCAAATTTAGAAATGCTTACATTTGTCTGCTGATGTAGAGAAGGATGTAAAGAATAAACGGAGGATGTGTTAATGATTGATCTGTGAGTTAGATGCTGATATTACTTTAAAAAGTTGGAGTATCAAGTGAATAATAAATAAACAAAAATTGTCTAAAATGTGAAATATCAGTAGAGAAGCCATAATACCTTAAATCCAGAACAAATAACGAGAATAACAAGACACCTCCTTTTTGTCTCAAATCCCCAGGAGATGGGAGGAGGGATAAGTAATGGGAAGCAACTGAGTAGTCATCACTATCGTTGTGGGTATGCTTTCTTGTTTTAAGAAGACATTAATATTGAAAATGAAACATCTATTTAGGGATTTCCAGTAGTAGTTAGCACGGACCCTTAGGCTTTCCTGTAGCTTTCCTGCTCTCTACGGTTTCAGAGATGCTCAAAGGGAAGTTTCTAGCAGCAGCCACGGTCATAGCAGTCTGAAAGCGTGTTTGCCTTAGAGCCCCCTGGAAGATGTCTCCAAGAAATTTTGATCTGCTTATTAAAAAAAGGGAGAGTATTCATTTTTGGAATGAACCTTCTTAAAATATTGATGCTAATAAGTTGTATCAGTACGTCTGTATTTCAGTTGTAAATTAAAGTTATTCCCATGTATATACATTTTAGCCTGAGGAAAGGTATGTAAGTGTTGAATATAACCTGCTGTAATTTAATTTTCAGATGAACAAGAGGATGAAGATGCCATTGTTAACAGAATATCGTATGTATAGTTCTTTTTTGCAGAGCCTTTTTTCCTGAATATGTTATGATAGGATCTTTTCTACTTCCAAATAAATAACAGTCCATTTCAAAAGTGGGAACAAATAGATTGTTAGGGGGCAGAAGAAAAAGTCATGTAGCACCTTGTGTTACCCAAGTTTGGTCTAGGGCTTTTTTCAGCTGTGGTTTTGGTGGTAGCATGAATATTGCATTGGCCAGAATATTGCGTGAGGACTTGATGCAAGAGGAGGTACTCAGGGCAAGACCTGCTCTAAGTTTAGGTCGCTAAAATGTAGGTGTTTAGATGGGAGGTGTTTAAGTTGCCCCTGCAGTTGATGGAAGCCCTGTCAAGGGAGGCAGTGGATCCTGGGAAGAAAGTTAGCTCCCTCTGAAGTAGACATCTGTATCTGATCATTGTAAAAAAATCTTAAAAAAGAATAACAAGTGGAAGACAAACGCTTGCCAGACCTTCTGGTTTGCCAGCAACTCTCTCCCCATCCTGTTCCTTTGTGAAGCTAGATATTAATATTTCCTATTTAAATATGCCTCAGGATTTACAGAACATTCGTGAGCTGTTGCTGCCCTCTCAGTTACATGATTTGCTGAACTGTGTGAATTCACTACTTGCTCATGACAATGTTCTTAGCTCTTCCCTGGTGGTACTGTCATCTTCTTGGAAGGAGAGCTCGTTGAATACTTTATTGATTTGTCTTGTACCCTGGGAGGGTGCCGAGTACATTGCAAGCTGTTCACTTTTAGGTGTGCATTGGTGGCAAGCTTGAAAGATATACAGAGGTGATGTAAATCTTAGGTGCACTTCTCCCAGTAGTGTCTGATGCCGATACTTTTTATGAATTCAAAACACTTATTTGCCACAAGGTCTACTTCAGATCTAGAGAACAATACATATAAATATCACGAAGGTCTTCCCTCTCAGTACAGGAACATCCCTTCTGTGCTTTTCAGACTACAGTGAAGGCACCTCTAGATTGAATTATTTTTATAGCACCTGTGGTCCACCCGTGGTTCTGGGTTTTCCAGTATTCCAAGAGCAAAATTTGTCTTAACTCTTATCCCTCTGCATCTGTTTTCTAAATTTAGCTTTAAAATACAACGAACATACACTGTGTTTGCGTGAAGAACAATTTAAGACAAGATTAGCACTTCCATCAGAGTAATAGCATTTTGCTAAAAGTGTCATTATAAATAGAAAATGCTGGGGTTTTTTCAGCCTAAGCTTTTTTGTTCCTTAAAAGTGCATGTTATTTTCTGACGACAGTACAGAGATTTTTCTTCACATGGCTTAATTGTCAGGATTTAAGATGGGGGTGTCTGTGTGGAGTAAACAACGCCAAACTGCTGTAGCACCTTGCTGTAGTGTGTTAGGTTTCACAATTCTGGCTTAGAGTAATCAAACATTCTTATAATATTGAAAAAAAAAATCTCAAAAACCAACAACAGTAGTGTAAGGATATTTTTAAAAATAAAATTAGTCACTTCCTTCTGTAAGTTAAATATTGTGTGAATGAAAAATGGATTTGTAGACTGTTAAGAAAAGTGAGATTTCTGTAAGCAACTTACTGATGCTCTTGTTACAGGGATGGTCTATGTAAGTTCATCTTTGTCATGCTAGTTTTAGAATTATTATAAAATTTATTGTAGCATTGTATTAGTTCTGTAAGAATGTTTTTGTTGGGTTTTTTTAAGAACACAGTTCTTTTTAATGCCACAAGATGGCATTTGGTATAAGTTATATTTGGGATCTATGAAGAATAAGCTTAAATACTTAAAAGAATTCTGACAATTTCTGGGCATTGACTTTACAGCTATGAAATGATAATTAGAATAACTACTTTGTGAAAGAAAAGCAATTTTTTTTCAGTTTAGTGTTAAAATATTTATGTATAGTTGTACGCTTTAGACGTTAGAAAGCTGCTCTCCTTTTAAAAATTGTGTTAAGAATGTAGAAATTGATTTTTTTTTTCTTGTGTGTGTGGGAAATAAAAACTACAAGAAAAGATATTTCATGAACTCCGGTAATTTAACCTTTGTATTACATTGGAATTGAATGCATGCAAGTCCCAGGAGAGTAATTATGGTAGCTGGTAAAAATTAATTCTTTTTACTGGATTCTGTAAACTATTTGGTAACTTAAATTTGCTTTTTGGAAGTGACATATTGTGGAAATCCCAGTTTCTCCTGCCTGTTTACAGTGTAAGAATGTGTTGCCTTCAGATACTGATTAACAGGTAGGCTGAATACTTTTTTCTCCCCTATTCAGAGCATGTTGTTGGTAACAGTGGTACATTTCTTTAAATTTCAGGCTGTTCTTGAGCACCTTCACTCTAGCAGTTTCAGCTGGTGCAGTCCTGCTTCTACCTTTCTCAATAATCAGCAATGAGATCCTGCTTTCTTTTCCACAAAACTACTATATTCAGTGGTTAAATGGCTCACTAATTCATGGTTAGTACTCAGCATAATGTAATTAAAATAGATGTCGTCATTTTACAGGCACAGATGTGTTCTTATTTTCAAACTGATAACTCCATTTTCATTTAATATGCTAATTGATTTGTTAATGTGCTATTGGCTTGTTTTTGCTGCTGTGTGGTATTTCACAAAATCTGTCTTAACTGTTTTTTTAAGAATTAGGCAGACTTGATGAAATTAAACCGAATTCACTGCTTTGAATATTAATGTAAATAAGAGCTGCTAGAAGCTAACTTGAAACATGCTATTCCAACTTCTTCCTTGTGTGTTAATGCAAAATTCATATGGCTTTCTCTTTAAGATGATACCTATTAAATTTATTCTCAATAAAAAGATGTTTTAAGAAACTTGCTATGAGAAGTTTGCATTAGGCTTAGTTAAATTCATCTGTTGGTGATTTATTTGTAAACAGGGAAAATTATGCAATATAAGTGTATCATGTAGTAAAGATGTGCAGTAAAATAATGCCTGGTGAAAACAGGACATTCTTTGGTAGATTTGGCTGGAGAGGGTAGGTTTACCATGTGAAACTATTTATTATGGAGCAAATAATTTGCAAGTTAATTGTGGTGTCCTTTTAGCCCTTGTGAAGAGATAGTAATCTGGCTTTAGAGGAATTTTCTCTAAAAAATGTGTGCTTTTGCTAAATTTCTCATGGCAGGTAGAAAATTCATGAATTTCCACCTTCCTAACTTGCAAGGGTTGTGTGGGGTTTTTTTTGTCTTGCTTGTTTTTCTTAGTTCTTGTGAAGTGAGATTGGTGTTGGCAAGACATAAAGGAACAGTTGTTCACAGTGGGGATGGATGGACAATGGAAAAGGTTGTCCAGAGACACTGGGAGATCTTGAAAGTTTTCCAAAACTCAGCTGGGTAAAAGCCTTGAACAATCTGATTGCACTGAAGCTTAGTTATTCTAAGGACAGATTTGACTATGTGACTTTAGAGGTTCTTTCTACTCGAGTTATTCTGTGATCTGTTTTGTCACACATCATTGGGGATTGCTAATTTCGTGTCTCCTACATGGGAGGGAAAAACCCCAGCTAATTCTCATTTTTCACATGGAGTCAGCTGCTTGGACATTTATATGCTTTATTTACAAACATAAAAAAAATAAAATGGAAAATAATCCTTCCTTCTGTGTCTGAATTATCCTTGGAAAAAGGACAATAAAATATTTCAGAGATTAATATTGTATAATAACCGCTTCAGAAATTTTCACTCTGTCAGAATTGCTATAGTTCTGCAGAAAACTTGGGTTAGTAAGAAAGCTGCTGGAGGAACTGCAGGAATATCAGGAGGTTTTGGATGAGGAACAGTTCCCTGGGGGAAGGGCTCCTCCTTGTGGCACTCGCCGGGTTTGCACACCCGCCCTGCCCGGCTCTAAAACCTGTTCGTGTCTGGCAGCACCTCGGCGAGGTCAGTGAGAAATGCAAATGCCTGTGCGAGCTTCGAGGGCTCGTAGTGCCATCACAAACACTCAAGCCCGGGAAATGTCATATCTCCACATTACTCCATCTGTCATAGCCCTCCTGCACGGCTTGTGTACTGCTTTGCAAACGTTATCAAATGGGAAAATTTGCGTTGCTTTAAAACATTTTTTTTCTGTATTTATTAATTACCGCTATAGTCTGAGGCACTTGAATGTGGCACTGAGGGGTTTTATACTGCAGATTGTGGCATATAGAAAAGTAGAAAATGCATGCCTCAAATTTATGAAACGAGGCAGAAAGGCAGAAGAAACTTCTGCAGAAGCAGAAAAACCTGGATCAAGTATAAACACTCTTACCTCATTAATGCGTGTTGAACTAAACCCAGAACTAGTTCTGACAGCTGGTGTTCCCTTGTGCTGCTGTTGGATACAACCACCAGGTGGGGGTAAAATGTAATGAAACTGCCATGAATAGAAGCATGAGAAATTTCTCAGGATTTAATCTGTTTGCCAAGGACTGAGAGACTTTTAATGTTATGTTTTATTAACATGTTTTATGGGGGACATTCTTAGGCCACTACAAATGTGAAGGAAAAAAATTGAAATATTCTAACAGACTGCTTAAACCTTTTCTGTATGTTGATATCTACAAGTGTCATGCAATTTTGTGATGCAGTCAGTGTAGTAGGAAATAATTCTTTTTCTCAGTCAATTTTAATTTGATTTCTAAACTATCAGATTAGGATAAGAAATATGAAGGACTCTGTATATTCCTTACTTGGAGGAAAGTGCATATGTCTGTTACCAGCAGAACATCACTGTCATTCCTTCTCATAAGTTTAGGTGCATATTGTAGCTCTGTACTTTAATATTCTCTAAATGGGGTTTTTATCAGCTGCAAATGTGTACATTTCTGGGTTTTAACTTCTTAAAAATCACCCTGATATGCAGCACTCACCCCCTCCCTTAAAATGCTCTATGTACTATGCAGCTACTAAGCACTGTTTTGTATTGTAAGATATATGTGTAATAGAGCTGCTGAAATTAGGACAAGCAGGTATTCAGCTTAGCTTTAGGTGACTGAATGCACTGTCTGTCTTCAGGGAGAGAAAACTGTTGAAATAAGACTCCCACCCCCATCTAGTAGTATTTTTACTCTAACTCTGGTATCTTACGTTTTTGAGGGGGGGGCAGCAGGAAAGAAAAAAAAGCAGACTGCTTGAGTTAATGTCCCCTGCTAAGGGCTGTTAATGACATTCTTGCTGATGTTGCTATGCCTGAATGTTTCTCGAATGGTAACAGGAGCTTCCTGGCTAAGCAAATTCAAAAGGAAAAATCCCCTTCTTTGTTAGCTGGAGTTTAGCCATCTTTAGGCAGTCTGTTTTCTTTAGCAATTGAGTGTTATATTTCACGCATCTTTTGGAATTTTCTTGTTTTGTTTTCTGTGGTGTATTTGGCTAAGTTTGGTTCCCGGTGTCCTGATGCTGTCAGTCTCTGAAGAAGTAGTTCTTTGGGTCCCCTGCTTCCCCCTTCACCCCTTGTTTTTATTTCTCCTTCAAATTTAAATAGTCTCATTTAAGTAGAAAGGAACTATATGGTTAAAGCATTTTTTTAAGAGGGTATAGGTGAAGATCGCTCCTAACTATTTTACATTTGAAACTAAATACAGAAATTCTCTCAATAATGAATCCCCCACACATCCAATAAGTGTCTTCTCCCCTATTTTATGCAAAATGGACAATTTCAGAGGAAAAAAAGGAAGAAGCCTCTACATAGGAAGAAAGGAAACAAACAAAGCTGTTAGTTTAAATTTTTCTATCATAGAGGATATTCTTTTTTGAGTGATATTCAGGTGATATAACGTAGTCCTGCAGACTTGTGGAAATGCATGAATAGGGGAAGGTGCAGACTAAGTCTGTTTTTCTCTACAAAGTAAAAGCTGTTTTTTTCAGGATGCAGAACATGTGACAGTAGTTAGACTTCTTAGCTACTAAATTGCAGGTAAGCTTCTGCTTTTATAAAGAATAAACCCCACATCCTGTAGAGCTTGTGATACATGATGTGTTTATATTCAGGCATCAGAAACTGGCTGTTCAGAAAGTGTTCAGCTTAGAAAATTGTAATAGAGCAGATACCTTAATGGAGATGAGTTATCACTTGAGGCTGTTTTCTAAACCTATTCCTTTCCTGCAGATGTCCCATGTGTCTTACAGATGTCCTAGTTGTAGTCAGTTGTTTATTTTTCATGTGGATCACAGAAGAGTTGATGTTGGAAGGACCTTCGGAAATAACCTGCTCCAAGCAGGGTCACTCAGAGAAGGCTGCTCAAGGCAGTGCCCATGCAGGTTTGAATTTATTGAAGGATGGAGATTACAAAGCTTGTGGGCAACCTGTTGCAGTGTTTGAGTATGCTCATGCTGGAAGACATTTGAGATTTTTGGTTTGTTTTTCTTCTTTCCTCCTAAGACTAAGTAGATTTTCCAGTTTCTCAATTTATGCAGTTTGTCTCTTCTCCCTTCAGTGGATACGACTGTGAAGATCCAGCTCTGTCTTCCTTTCCTCCTCCCTCCTCAGATATTTTTATACATTGATAAAATCTCCCTGTGTCCACTTCTCTCTGCTCTCTATCTGTTTGTCCAGCCTGTTGAGGTTCACTGGAGTGGCACAGGACACTGCTACTCCCTCTCTTGTCTCTTGAGCAGACCTATTAGGGATGTAGTCTCTCCATCGCCCAGGTCACTGATGAAGATTTGAAACCACCATCAACCCTCAGGGGTTTATGTACCACTGGGGACTGGCTTCCAGCCTGACTTTGTCCTGCTGGTTGCAACCCTGGGAGCCCAGAAACTGAGCCAATGTTCAATCCACATCAGAGTCTGCTTGCCTAGACTATACTTCTTTAATTGGACTATAGGAAATGATGTTGAAAGCCTTACTTAAGTTGAAAAAACATCTACTGCTCTCCTCTTGCCCACTGAACCAGTCATCCCATTGTGGAAGGCTACTGTTACTGTGGTATCTTCTGATTTGGAGGTGATAGTGGCATTTGTGTATTGCTTATGTTAAAATCTATGGTTGAAGTTGGAAAAAATATGGAAGGAAATTATTACACAGAACTGATTTTTGTGAGATTCATTGATAGTAGTCAAATACTTTTATCCTGAAAACTTTTAAGACATTACTCTAAAGAGCTTTCACTGGAATTCTGTGAAAGTAGTCCATGGTTTCAGACATTGACTGCTATGTAAGTTGGTATCCCTTTTTGTTTGAAGATCATTACACAGAGAAATGGATGTTCTTTGGCAGTGACCTGTAAATGACTGTATCCATAAAAACCTGGCTTCTGTTAGCACTCGTGCATATACTATGTTGTTATATATAAAGGAGGAAAATTTAATATCTTTAACTTATAAATCTTAGAAACATATAATGTAAATTTTTTCTTGTCTGTTGCAGGTTTGTGGAATCTTGCTTCTCTTTTTTCAAATCTATGTTTATTTGTGTTGATGCCCTTTGCATTTTTCTTCCTGGAATCAGAAGGATTTGCTGGCTTAAAAAAGGTAGGAAAATACTGTTAAACATGGAGTAATTGCAGTATATATTTCCTTTTCAGCTCTTGTTTCTGATGAAACTGAAATTACGGATTTTGGAGGATGTTGTGCTGGGCTGTGTCTGTTTATGTGCAGATGTTAATGTTCAGCTGCACACTATTGCATGAGCCATGTGTACAGTGGGAAAAGAAATCCTTAAAAGCTATGTGTACTGAGATGAAGAAAATGACTTAACTCTTTGATTTTTTTTCTAAATGTAGTGATTTAATCAAGGTTTTATTTTTTAAAAAATTACCTTTTTTGGGATATTAAAAGGAGAGGAGGTTCAATAAGTACACTAGAAATAAAATAACAAGGAAAAGGAGCACAGGCTTCTTGCTAATGGGAAGGGTGGTTAAATAACAGATGATCCTGAGAAAACAAGCTTGATTTGTCAATTTTACAGATTACAAACATCCCCAAAAAGGTTCAATTGTAGTCAGTGTTAAAAATAATATGTTAAGAAAACTGTCTTAAATGGATAAAGAATACCTTAAGATATTCAACTTAGTTGAATATATTTGAGGGGGCTGAGCATTTCAGTGAACATGGAATTTGGCAAAGCAATTTTTGAACAATAGGCTGATAACGATTGAATTAATATGTGAACTAAAGAATTACAGTGAAAAATTATTATAATGGGAGGCACATCAAAATGAATTTCAAATCATAAATATCAAATAGATTAAACTGGAATGACTGTCTGGGGACCAATTGTAGCACGTTTCCATTAATCTTTATCATCCAAATGATTACAGTTTTGTTTTTAATGATACTACACATGAGGGAATTCTACTGTCTTTGGATGACAGTTAACAGAAAGCAAAGGGTCTTGGAAAGTGATCTGAAATCTGGAAAATGAAATGAATTAAAGATGGATTTAAAAGACTATGGATCATCGATGGATAGCATGTAATGTAAAGCCATGAGGACATAAATATGTTTGGAAGGAAAATGCTATTCCTGGTTTTATCGACAGGAACTGTTATAGAGACAGCGAAGGTGCTGTTTTTGCTCTTGGTGGAATTAGGGAAAACTCCACTAAAGTGCTGTATTGGAGGACAGGAAAAAACCTCCCAAAACAACAAGAAAAAAAGCTCACAAAAAAGAAAAAAAACTTCACACAGTAGTTTCTAAGTAGAATTTGAGAGGGTAATATGGAGAAGCAAAGACCTTATTCCACATCTGAGCATACCAGGAGATTGCACAGACAAAGCAATACAGTGTCTCAGAAAACACAGGGCAGGGCCCAGGCAGGGTGGTGTGTAAAAGGTGTTTGGTGTTGCCTGTGCTGAGTTGATGCTGCTGCAGCTCTGCTGTGTATTCACCAAACTGCAGATGTATCCAGGTCACTTCAGTTATGAGTTTGAATGACCAGACTAATGCATTCAGCTTCAAAGGAGTTTGGTGATGAGCTACTGTGTTTAAATCTTTTTGCCCCTCTTGGCTGGAAACCACGCTTCTCTCTTCTTCCTTCACTTCAGATAGCTACAAGGTAAAAACTTTTGGCAGCTCCGTTTCTTCTTCCAGTTTTCACGTGGAGGCTGCTCCATTTTCCTTTTGACACTTAAGTATCTAGCCACTGTTAGTATATATCTTCTAAAAATAAGTTAACTGATTTCAGTGGAGTTTGTATCTCCTGCAATCCAACAAAACCAAAGATTGTCTCTGTTAGTGTACCAGGTATGGTACTTCTGGTGTGTCCCCTTGACTTGTAGAGTTCTCTTGGCTCTAACAGATACTTTATGTATTCCAGATACATTGAACTTGCACTTGAAATGAAACTTTGATAGTTAAAGGTTAACTTTCTTATGATACTGGCTATCAATAAATCCCATTCCAGATAAATGACCTTTGCATATTTGAGCTTGGAAGCATTTTCAACTCCAAATGAGATAGAACCATCACCTTTTGCAGATGTCAGGGAAGAGATTATTGTTGCTGCCTTAGAGTAGTTTGGCTTTTTCCTGGGGTAGGTGAGATCAGATGTTAGTATTAAATCTCACCTATTTAAAGGGAAGGGAACTGAATTTTGATT